>JAJTUV010003937.1:0-30698 GCA_021653895.1 Mastomys natalensis | reverse complement strand
GGGGGCCTAAGAGGTCCTAAAAAGAAACCACAGAGGGTTGTAGTGAGGGCCTAGAGGGTGTGTAAAAAGACCATAGTTTACAGCCAGTGGGGGCCCAAAAAGGGGGCCTATTTTTTCCCATTGGGGGGCCAAGTTGGGGCCAGTTAGACCCTTGAAAGGACCAAAGAGGGCATAGTGAGGTCCAAAAAAGGGGGCCTAGGAGGACTATATAAGTGCGAATGAGGACTTGGGGGGCCCCTAGGGGGGAAAATGAATAGCCAAGTGAGGGAAATAGAAGCGCAGAGAAAACCCAAAAAGGACACCCCATAATGAGGGCCGGGTGGGCCGTAGGGAAAACCATAAGACGCCATAGGGGGGGCTCCCTTGTTCCCTAAAAAAAATCATTGGCCCCCATATAAAGGGCCCCAAAAGGGGGTCCAGGGGGGAACATAAAACGGCCCATAATCGGCCCTTTAGATGGGGCCTACAGAGGACATAAAAGGACAGTGGGGTCCTTGAGGGCACCTAGAAAAGACCTTTAGACTTCCATATGAGGGCCTCAAGAGGGCCAAAGGGGCCCAAAAAAGACGACCAAATTTGGGGGTTTAAAGGGGCCCTAAAGGGGCCCCTAATGGTGGCCATAGTGAGGTTTTTTAGAGAGGACTAGAGATTCCCAATAACGCCCCATATAGAGGACAGAGGGGGCCTAGAGGGGCCTAGAGGGAAAACTAAAAAGGAAAAGAAAACCCAGCAATAGTGAGTGCCTCTAACAGCAAGAGAGGTCATAGAAGGGCAAAAATGGGGCCCAAGAGGTGCCTAGAGAAACATTGGGATGACCGGGGGGGAAATTTTGAGACCCCCTACATGGCATTTTTGGAGACTTTTTAAAGAGGACCTAAGGGGCAAAAGGGCCCAAAAAAACCGGCCATTTTGAGGGCCTAAGGGGGCAGGGGAAGACAATATGACGGCCATAGTGAGGGCTACAAGGGGGAAGGGGGATAAATAAAAATGGAAATAGAGTGGGCATAGAGGGGGCCTGGGTGGACCTGGGAAAAACTGAGATACCATAGATAAAGCCATATAAGTGTCTGGAGATGGCCTGAAAGGACCATAAAAACAGCAATATAAATTTTAAGAGAGACCCTAGGACAGCCTTGTGAAAGCCTCGATAGAGCCAGAGGGGGACCATAGAGCTGGCCACAGTGGGGGCCTAGAAGGAACTAAAATTTGGACTAAAAGACGGCCATACTGGGGCCTAAAAGAGGACCAAAAAGGGGACCCCATCATGAAAGCCCTAGAGAGGGCCTATAAGGCCCCATTGAAAACGGACATAGTGAGTGAAAAAAAAAAACCTAGAAACCAAACCAATCCCATAGAAGGGGCTAAGAGGCTAAAAGGACAATGGGTTTCGGCATAGGGAGGGAAGGGGGCCCCTGGGGGGAAAATTTTTCGGCCATATGAAGTTTAAAAGGGGGGGCCCCAAAGATGGACCAAGGGGATGCCCATAGATGGACCTAGAGAGAGTTAAAAAGGACCTATAGCCCCCCAAAAAAGGGGTTTTTGAGGGGGCCAGAGAGGACCATATAAAGGCCATAGGGGGGAAATCTAAAGCACCTAAAAAGGAACATGTGGGGCCATTTTGAGGGACTACTTAAGGACGGGGGGGCCCTAGGGATGGCCACAGGGGGGGGCCCCTAGAGTGTCCCCTAGAGAAAAACCTTTGAGACTGCCATAGTGAACCCTCGAGGGGCCTGGGTGGATCAAAGAGAGGGCCATAAAAAAGGGGGCCCTGAGGGGTAGCGGAACCATAAAGAGGGACCATAGTGAGGGCCTAGAGGGGGCCTAGAGGGTAAGAGAGCATAGGGGGGCATAAAAAGGTTTCTAAGGGAAAAAAGAAAGCCAAAAAGAGGGCTAGAGGGGAAGAAAAAAATAACAAAATGGGGGCCTAGGGGCCGAATGCCCATGGAAACGGCCTGTGGGCCCTAGGAGGCTAAAATAGGAAATTGTGGGGCCCTAGAGGAAATGAAGGGTTTTGGCCCTGGAATATTGTGAGCGAAGGGGCTAAAGACCAAAGGGGGGGATGTAGGGCCAAAATATGCCATTGAGTTGCCATAGTGAGTGCCTAGAGAGGCCTAGGGGGCCCAATGGGAAGGAAAACATAGTGGGGCCCCTTAAAGGGCCCTAGAGTGGAACATAGAAAAAATTTATAGTGGGCTAAAGGGGGCCAAGAGGGGGCCCAAAAGAGAAGGTCCATAGAGAAACCTTTAAGACAGCCATATTTGGGGGCCTAGAAGGCATAGAGGGGGAAAAAAAAAAGGGTTTTCCCTCCAGGGAAAAAGAGAGGCCCCCATAAGGGGGGCCTAGATGGGCCCCAAAGAATCCCCATAGGGGGCCCCTAGAGGGCCCCTAGAGAGCAAAAAGATTTTGGTATGTGACCCCCTTCCTGGGGGCCTAAAACCAGACCATAAAACCCCCCATAATGAGGGCATAGAGAGGTCCTAGATGACCAAAAATAAAGGCCAAAGTGAGCACCTAGAAGGGCCTAGAGGGGAAATAGGATGGTCATGTGGGGCCCCAAGAGGGGCCCCACAAAAAACCAAGTGACTGCCATAGTGAGGGGCCTAGAAAAACCCAAAGAGGAAACCATAGGGGAAAAATAGTTAGGGACAAATGGTGTCAAGGGGGGCCCTCATACGTCCATGGGGGGGCCTTCAGGGGGCCCCTAGATATGAAAATTGGGGTTGGCTATAGGGAGTAAAAAAGGGGGCCTAGAGAAGACCATGGAGACGAAAATTTGGGGGCATGGGGGGGGGGTAGCAGGGCCTAGAGGGCCCCGGAAGAAAATAGAGACCCCCTTTTGGGGAAGGGGCCAAAAAAGGGGAAAATAGAGAGGGCCAAAAAAGGTCCTATAGAGGACCATAGAGGGGGTATAGTGAGGGCCTAGGAGGACCGGGGAATGAGAACATAGAGAAGGCCAAAGTGAGGGCCAAAAAAGGGCCCTGGGGGGCCCCCTTGGGGGGGGGCCTAGAGAGGCCCAAGGAAAAGGAATTTTATAGTGACGGTCTAGAGAGGGGCTAAAAGAGGAAAAAAAAACACCATATTAAAAGGCCCCTTTTTCGGGGCCAACCCCGGCCCCAGAGAAAGGGCCCCTTAAAGATGGCCAACAGGTGGCCTAGGGAGGCCAAAAGACCGCCATAGTGGGGCCAGTGTGGCCAAGGGAAAAGGCCCCTTTAGTGACAGCCATAGTGAGGGGCCAGGGAAGGGGCCAAGGGGGGCCCCTTTGTGACCCCATATGGGGGCCTGATAGGGTTAGTGGCATCATCAAGAAAAACCATAGTGTGGGCCTAGAATGGACCAAAAAGGATGGCCAAAAGTTGGGCCCCTAGATGGAAAACTAGAGAGGACCACAAAAAAAATTATAGGAAAAACCGGGAGACTTTTTTAGAAAAGGGAATAGAGAGGCCCCTAGGGAAATTTCCCTTTTTGGGCCCCTAGAAGAGGACCATAGAGATGGCCATAAAAATTTATAGGGGGCCAAAGGGGGCCCAATAAAAGGGGGGCCATAGGAGTACATAGAAGGGCCTAGAGTGGCCCATGCGACAGCCATAGTGGGGCCCCAAAAAGCCCCCAATAAGATCCCCAATAAGTTGGGCTATAAAGAAGGCTGTGAGGCCAAAATGGGGGAACCATAGTGAAGGCATAGAGGGGTTTAGGGGGGGCGCATAGAGATGTTTAAAAAGGAAAACCAGAGAAAAAACCCCCAGGGGAGAGTCTCAAGACAGCCTAAAGGGGTTAAAAAGGGAAAAGGCTAAAGTGGGTCTAGGGGGGGCCTAAAAAAATTCCTTGAAAATGGCCATATTGGGGGTTAGTGGGGACTAGAGAGGGCCTAGGGGGGGCCTAGGGGGTGGGGCCTAGGGGGGGACCAAAATAGGGGCCCCATAGTGAGGGCCTTTTGAGGGGGACAATGAACGGTGACAGACATGGCCAAGGAGGGCCAAAAAAGGACATATTTTAGGCCCCCATGGAAAAAGGCCCTTTTAGGGGGGGGCCCCTAGGGGCCCCAAAAGGGAGATTTTTTGTGGGGCCGAAAGCCCCTATAGGGGAATAGTTCTGCCAGGGGACCCCAAAGGGGGACAAAAAAAAGACCATAGGGGACAGCCATATGAGGGGGCCTAGGGCGGACTAGAGAGAGCCTAGAACCTAAAGAGGACCAAAAAGAACCCCCATAGTGGGGCCCTTTTTGGGGGCCTAGAGAGGAATAGAGATGACCAAATGGGGTTTGGGGGGTTGCCCCCCATAGGATCAAATAAAGGGCCCCATAGGGGGGCCCCTAGTGAGGGCCCATTTTGTGCCAAAAGGATGCGGTATAGTAGGGCCTAGGGGGTATAAAAGGGGCCCAAAAGGGATAGGAAAAAGGGAGGGCCTAGAGGGCCCCCTAGTTAGCCCCCTAGAGAAGACCATAGAAGGGGGTTTAAATGGCCTATAAAGCCTAGAGAGGCCCCCAAATTTGGGGTTCCCCTGGGGGGGGCATAGGGGGGCCCCTAAAAAAGGTCCTATAGATAGTCTTAGTGGGGGCCTAGAAGGAACAAAAGGGGGCCCAAAAAAGGGGCCTATAAAAGGACCAAAGAGGGAAAAAGTAAGGGACTAGATAGGGCATAGGGGGGAACAAAAGAGAAGACAATAAGGGGGTTATAAAAGGAGCCTAGATACCCCCAAATTTTCTCCATTTTTAGCCCCTTGGGGGGGCCTGAAAAAACTTAGAGACATTATAGATAGGGCCTAGAATGCCCCTAAGAGCACCAGGGGTGGGGAACATAGAAAGGGGCCAAAAGAGAGGGGCCTAAAAACCCCATAGAGATGGCCATAGGGGGGGAATTTGGGGGGCCAGAGAGAGCCTAGGGGGTTTTCCTAGGGGAAAACCATAGAGAACCAAAATAGTGGGGCCCCCAAAAAGCGGCCTATTTAAGACCAAGGGGCCCCAAATTTGGGTTCGGGGGGGCATAGGGGGGGCCTAGAGGGGCCCCATAAAGGCCCCAAAAACCACGGCCATAGTGGGTCAAATAGAGCATAAATGGGGCCTATATCGGCCCAAGTGAGGGCCTAGCGGCCTTTTGGGAATTAGAGGGTCATAGTGGGGGCCAAAGAGGGGCCAAGATGGGACTAGAGAAGGAAGTCCATATGGGGGGGCCTAAAGGGGCCTTGTAAGGTTTCAATAGTCGGTAATAGTGAGGGTGTAAGGTGCCAAGAGGGACCAAAGATACGGCCATGTGGGCCCCTAGAGAGGCCCCTGAGAGGTCCTAGATAGGCCCAAATTAGATAAAAACCAGAGTAAGGGCCTAGAAGGGATTAAAAGAGTTGCTAGAGAGGACCTTACAGTTACCCGTAATGAAGAACCTAGGAGGGCATAAGAAAAGTCCAAGAAGGTCCTATATAGGACCAGAGACGGCCAAAGTGAGGCTAGAAAGGCATAGAGGGAAAAGAGAAGACGATACAGGGCTTAGAGGGGCCTAGATTCCCCACCATAAAGGACTTTGGCCAAATGAAGGACTAGAGGGGAGCCCAGAAAGGACCTTAGGGGCAGTGTTCCTAAAATTACCTACGGGGGACCATCGGTAGGTCATAAGGGGGGGCCCCAGAGGGGCCAAAAAGGACAAAAGAGATGGACTTATAAGGGATTAGAAAAGAGCCTAAAGTGTACAATGGGGGGGGGCTACCATAGTGAGGGACTTAAAAGTGGCCAGAGCAAGCATAAGAGGGTCCTAGAGAAGAAAAAAGGGAAAACCATATTGAGGGCCTAGAGAGGGCCTAGATAGGTCCTATAGAGGACCAAAAAAAGGCCTATATTGAGGTTCATAGAGAGGGCCAAATGGGGAACCATATAACGGCCTTATGAGGGCCTAGGAGGGCCTAGTTGGGACTATAGATGGTTTTTAGTGACGGTTTTAGAGAGGGCCAAGTTTGGACCATAGAGAATTCCAAGAGGCCCAGAGAGATGGCAATGTGAATGCCTAGAAGGTGCCTTGAGAGGACCATAAAATAGGCCATTGAGGGCCTGGGAAGCGGTCTAAAGTAATATTGAGAATGGGCATAATGGGGGTTTTAAGATAGGGCCTATGGAAAAACCTTGGGAAAATGACCATAGGGGGGGCCTAGAGGGGGCCCTGAGAGAGGACAATAGAGATAACCAAAAAAGGCCTAAGGGGGCTAAGTGGGCTAAGAAGGGACAATGGAGGACCCTAGAGACAGCCATAGTGAGACATAGAGAGTGCCAAAAAAAACCGTAGAGAGACATACAATTGGGCTTATGGGCCTAGAGAGCACTATAGGGGACAGCCATAGTGAATTGTCAAGTGGGGCCTAGAGAGGACCATTAGAGGGCAATAGTGATGGCATAGAGGGGCCTAGTAGGACCTTTAGAGACAGCCAAGTTAGGGGCTCTTAGGTCCTTGTTGGGCCCCAAGGGGATGGCCATAATTGAGGACTTTATAGGCCCCGTGATGGGGACATAAAGAGGTCATTTGAGGGCAAAAGAAAGTGCCTAGAAAGGACCATAGAGGGACCATACGTAAATCCAAGGGGGCCTAGAAGAACCATAGAATGGGCATATTGATGGAATAGGGGAGAGCCTAGGTGGATCATAGAGACGGCCATGTGAGGGCCTAAGGAGCCAGAGGGGACCATAGAAAACAGCCAAAATTGAAGACCTAGATAAAACCAAGATTGGACCATAGAGAGGCCATAGTAGTGTCTAAAGAGGGTTTTAGAAAAGGGCATTGAGATAGTAATAGTGAGGGAATACAAAGGGCCTTGGAGGCCTTAGAGAATGGCCTAGGTGTGGCCCTGATGGGCCTTAAAGGACAAGGATAAGGCCATACTATGGGCCTAGAGGGTTCCTAGGCAGGAAACCCTAAAAAGGGGGCCATGGAGGCCTAGAGCCGGCCTGTGTTGACCAGAGAGACTGCTAAAGTGAGGCATAGAGGGGGTTTGAGAGGAACATTGAGACCATGTGAATGTCTAGAGAGGGCCACAGAGTACCATACAGACGGCCATAAAAGAGGTTTTTGAGTGTTCTTAAGAGGACCATTGACTCCTCCAAGTTAGGGCATAGGGGGGGCCCCGTAGGCCATCCCGACGGCCATAGTGAAGTCAGAGGCAGCCAAAGGGAACATATATATGGCCATTGGAGGGCCTTAGAGAGGGCCGATAGACCATAAAGCCTGCCTTTGATGAGGGCCTAGAGAGGGGCCCTTGAGGTGAGACCAATTAATGAGATGCACATAGTGAGGGCCTACAAAGAACAGATGGAACCTACAGATATCCATAGTGAGGACCAAGAAAAGGGGATAGACAGGGCCCTTAGACATGGCAAAAAGTGAGGGCCAGATAGGACATGTGTTTTGACCATAGAGACGGCAATAGTAATTTCCTCGGAGCCCCCCTAAGAGGAATATAGATAGGCACATGTGAGGCATAGAAGGGGAGAGGGGACAATAGAGACTGCCATAGGGGGGGTAGAAGGGCCTAGTTTGGGAACCTAGAGGACAGCCATACTGAGGGCCTAGAGAGGGCCTAAAGAGGACCATAAAAAGACAGCCATAGTGGGGACCAGGAGGGCCAAAGGGGATAAAAGAAAAGGCCTACAGTGCCCTAGAGGGGCCAGAGAGCATCATAAAGACAGCCAAGTGAGAGCTTAGAGGGTCCTAAGAAGAAGGCTAAATACGGCCAAAATGAGTGCTAGAGAGGGCTTAGAAAAGACCCTTCAAACGGCCACAATGAGGGCCCAGAAGGCCAAAGGGAGATCATAGACACAGCCATAGTGAGGGGCAGTGAGGGCATAGAGAGGGCCTACAGAAGTATATAGAAGACCATAGTGACGGGATAGTGAGGCATAGAGAGTGCCTAGAAAGGACCATAGAGACGACCTACAGGGGTCTAGAGGGGTCCTAGAGAGCACCATAGAGACAGCAGTACGTGAGGGCTAGAGAAAGCCTAGAGAGGACCATAGAGAGGGCACATACGAGGGCATAGAGAGGACCTAGGTGGGATCATAGAGACGGCCATATTCATGGCATAGAAGGGCTAGATGGGACCATTAGAGACAGCAATCTTGAGAGCCTAGATAGGGCTGAGATGGGACCATAGAGACAGCCATTGTGAGTGCCTAGAGAGGTCCTAGAGGGGACTATAGAGATGGTAATAGTGAGGCACTAGAGGGTGCCTAGAGAGGACAATATATACAGCCATAGTGAGGGCCTAGAGTGGGCCTAGATGTGACCATTGACTTGGCCATAGTGAGGGCCTTGAGAGGGCCAATAATAGACCAAAGGACAGGCATAGTGAGGGCTAAGATATGGCCTAGCCCAAACATAGAGACAGCTTTAAGTGAGTGCATAAAAAGGGACCAAGAGACAGCCATAGTGAGGGCCTAGAAAAAGACTGAGACGGGATAATAGAGATCACCATAGTGATAGCCCAGAGAGGCCTAGAGAGGACAATAGATATGGTAAAGTGAGGACTCGAAATGGCCTAGAGAGAACAATATATACAGCCAAAGTGAGGGCCTAGAGAGGGCCTAGATGTGACAATTGAGATGGCCCAAAGTGAGTGCCTGGAGTGGGCCTATATGGGACCATATAGATGGCCATAGTGAGGACCTAGAGAAGGCCTAGAGAGGTCCTATGAAGTACTATAGAGACGACCATAGTAAGAGCATAGAGAGTGCCTAGAAAGGATCATAGAGACGAACCTACAGTGGCCCCTAGAGGGGGCCTAGAAAGCATAATAAAGAAGGGACATGGAGAGGGCCACAGAGACGGCGTTGTGACGGTCTAGAGAGGGCATAGAAGGAAAAAGACCGACAATTTAAGGTCATAGTGGGGATTCTAGATAGCATAAAACAGATGCCATTTGAGTGCCTAGAGATGGCCTGAAAGTACCATACTGGGGCCCAAGAGAGGGCCTAGTAGTGACCATTGAGATGGCCATAGTGAGGCATAGAGAGTGCCTAGAAAGTACAATCAAGACGACCCTACAGTGGGGCTAGAGTGTGCCTAGAGGCACCATAATAATAGGCCATAGTGAGGGCCTAGAGGGCCTAGATGGGATCATAGAGATGGCCATATTGAGGGCCTAGAAGGGCTTAGAGAAGTCCTACAGAGGACCAAAATGATGAACACAAGTAAGGTCATAGAGAGGACCCTATAGGGATCATAGAGACAGCTGTAGTGAAGGCAATAGAGCATGCCTAGAAAGACCATGGAGACGACCAATACAGTGATCCTAGAGGGTTCCTAAAAGCACCATAGATACGGCCATAGTGATGGAATAGAAAGGGCCTAGGTGGGGTCAGAGAGAAGGCCATATGGAGGGGACTAGAGAGGGCCTTAGGGTGGACAATAGAGATGGCCATAGTGGGGCCTAGAGAAGGCCTAGAAGAGACTATAGAGTTGCATAGAGTGAGGGCCTAGAAAAACTAGCTCGGACCATAAAGACAGCCATAGTTAAGGCCAAGAGAGGCATAGAGAGGACCATAGACATGGTCATAGTGATGGCCTAGAGAGGACCTATTGGTGGACCATGGTCACAGTGAGTGCCTCGAGAGCACCTAGAGCGGAATATAGAGATGAATATAGTCAGGCATAGAGGGGGCCAAGAAGGAACCATAGAATTGCCATAGTGGAGGGTCCTAGCAAGGCTAGATGGAACCATAGAGACAGCCATAGTAAGGACCTAAGAGGGCCTAGAGAGGATCATAGAGATGGCCATAACGAGGGACTAGAGATGGCCTAGAAGTGACCATTGAGTCGGTAATAGTGAGGGCCTAGAGGGGCCTAGAGAGGACCATGAAACAGCCATAGTGAGGGCATAGAGAGGGTCTAGAAGGTCTATAGAGGACCATAAGACGCCAAGTGAGGACCAGAAGGACCTAGATGGGACCATAGAGATGGCCATATTGAAGACCTGGATAGGGCCTAGAGAGGACCATAGGATGGTAATTAGTGAGGGAATAGAGAGGGCCTTGAGAGGACCATAGAGATGACCATAGTGAAGGCCTAGAGCAGCCTAGAGAAAGACTAGAGAGTTCCTAGAGAGGAACATGGAGAACAGCCATAGTTAGGGCCTAGAGACAGCCTAGAGAGGATCATAGAGATGGCCCATATTGAGGGTCTAGAGAAGGGCTATATAGGGCCTAGAGTGGTCCTATAGAGAGACCCAAACCACGGGTCTAGTAATTCATGGATTCTCAAGGAGGACCGTCACCTGAAAAGGGGGACACAGCCAGAGAGAGAATGGAGGCCAAGCAACAAAGGGGAGTCTTGTCAAGCCTTCACTTTTAATGTTGAAGTGGCTTACAATATATATTCTTAGGCAAGGGAAGAAAGGGGAGTAAGGAATGGGTGGGGATTCTATCAATCTCAATCTGGCGGAGCACTCTGCAGCTTTTCCCAGGAACGTCCCAGGGCAATGGTTCTTTATGAACAGGAAATTCTTTCTCAGCTGCAGGTCAGGTTCTCCCAAAAGAGGCGGTTATTGCCCTACCATTGTACTGCTAACATCCCAGGAAATGCCAGACGTTCCTGGGACCTGAGAACCCGAGAATGTCCTTTCTTAACCTTGTACTGACAAATCCTTCCAGAACAGCAGGTAACTTCCTGAGGTTCTTTGGAACGTCAGGTAGTTTCCTGGATTTGGCCTCCCTACATCTGCTCCCTTTTAACAATTTTACATGAGGCTCGCAGTTGAATGCAGGACATTAAGAAATCTCATCTACAGATGAGTGGGCATTGATCAAGAAGGGGGAAAACATTGACCTGATACTCCCAATATCATTTGTAATGGTGTCTTTTTGAGGAGAAGAGCTTTATTTGTCTTCGTGGGCCACATAGATATCGAGGTTTCCTAGCTGGCTGCTTGGAGACATAAGAAAAAAACACCACCTCTATGCAATCAGTTTTGGCGTTTCGGGGGGCACAGAAGCGGACAATTTTGGGTCCTCACCCTGTGGGAACCTCCTCACACAACCTCACAGGTACCCATATTGTGTTTGTGCCATGCTGAACCAACGTGCATAATATCTGAATTCTATGCAGCTCCTAAAGGAGTTATGTCATTGTAAGGTTCAGCCAAGCCTCTGTCAGCCAGATTAAGTCTATGATAATGTATTGTAGGGGTCCAGTATAAAAATATCATTCCTCCTTGTGGGCTGCACAGAGCGCCCTTTGCTGAAGGAAAAAGCAGATGAGGGGATTTTCTCATATTAGTGATGCCAATCTCTCGCTGTTCGGTGTTCTTATTAATGGCCCTTCGAAGTTCTGAGTAGTATAAATTCTGAGGCTTGCATCAGGATCAAGGCCTCCAACAGCATACACCAAGGATTGCTTTTTTATCTGGAAAGGAAAAAGAAGGGAATTCTCAGGGAGGCTTCCAGGCAGCCTGTTTCACATACCGGAGGAAGGTCCCAGGTTCCAGTGGTGGAGGCTTCAGCGGCGGCAAGCCAGCAGGCCCCAATGATATGAGGAAGTCCTTGGTTCCAAAAGGGTTTATTGTCATGGCGGATGGTAGATGGATCTGGATGTACCCCCAAACTCAGGGCAGACCTGGGTTAAGTAGGGAGGGAGAAAAGAGGGAGGTTCTGGGGGCAGTGCTTAACTGGCTCCGCCCTCTGACCTTTATTAGTCTGTAAATTTCTAGGGCCTGAGGCCTGTAGTTACACCCTCTACCTGTGCACTTTGGGAGGGCTGTAATGGCCTTCTGAACAATGTAGGTCCGTGGAATTAGACTGCTTTTCAGGACCCTGAGTTCTGGGGGCGTGGCCAACTCCTGCCGTTTCTCCCTTGGAGTCTCGGGTTCTAGTTCTAGGCCCTTGCCCAGCCAAGAACCAGGATACCCTTATGCAGTCCCACAATAGTGAGTACCTAGAGAGGGTCTAGGAAAGACCATAGAGATGGCCATAGTGAGGGCTCAGAGAGGGCCTAGATGGAACCAGGAAGCAACCATAGTGAGGGCCTAGAGAGCAGAGAAGACCATAGGGACGGCCATAATGAGGGCTAAGAGAGGGCCTAGAGAGGACCTTAGGGACAGTCATAATGAGTCCCTAGATGGGCCTAGAAAGACCATAGAGATGGCCATAGTGAGGGCCTAGAGAGGACCTCAATGGGACCATAAACACGGCAATAGTGAAGGCCTAGAGAGGGCCTAGATACGACTATAGAGACAGACATAGTGAGTGCCTAGAGAAGGCCTATTATGGACCATGGGGACAGTCATAGTGAGGGCATAGAGGGTGCCTAGATAGGAGGATAGATATGGCCATAGGGAGAGCCTAGATAGGGCCTAGCTGGGACCATTGTGATGGCCATAGTGAGTTCCAAGAGAGTACCTAGAATGGACTATAGAGACAGTCATAGTGACTGCCTAGTGGGTGCCTAGAGAGGACCATAGAAATGGCCATAGTGAGGGCCTAGAGAGGGCCTAGATATGACCATTGAGACGGCCATAGTGAGGGCCTAGAGAGGGTCTAGAAAGGACCATAGAGACAACCATTTTGAGGGCCTAAAGAGAGCCTAAAAATGGCCTAGAGAGGACCATAGAGATGGCCATAGTGAAGGTCTAGAGAAGGCATAGAGAGGACCATAGAGACGACCATAGAGATTGCCTAAAGTGGGTTAGAGAGCATCATTGAGATGGCTATAGGGAGGGCCTTGAGAGTATTAGAGCAGACCAAAAAGATGGCCATTGTAAGGTAATAGAAAGGTCCTAGATATAACCATTGAGACGGCTATAATGAGGGTCCAGAGAGGGTCTAGAAAGGACCATAGAGACAACCATAGTGAGGATCTAAAAAGGGCCTAAAGATGGCCTAGAGAGGACCATAGAGATGGCCATATTGTGGGTCTAGAGGGTGCCTAGAGAGGTCCTAGAAAGGTCTTATAGAGGATCATAGAGAGGGCCATCGCGAAGGCCTAGAGAAGGCATAGAGGGGACCATAGAGATGACCATAGAGATGGCATAAAGGGGGCCTAGAGAGCATCATCAAGATGGCTATAGGGAGGGCCTTGAGAGTGCTTAGATCGGACCAAAAAGACGGCCATAGTGAGGTCATTGAGAGGGCCTAGATGAGACCATATAGACGGCAATAGTGAGTTCCTAGAGATAGCTGAGATGGGACTAGAGAGACGTCCATAGTGAGGGCCCAGAGAGGGACAATAGAGGACCATAGCGACTGTAATAGTGAGGGCCTAGAAGGTACCTAGATAGGACCATAGATACATCCTTAGTGAGAGCCTAGAGAGGGCCTAGATGTGACCATTGAGACAGCCATAGTGAAGGCGAGAGAATGCCTAGTGAAGACTATAGAGACTACCATAGAATGAGTATGATGAGGGCATAGAGAGGGCATAGATAGGTACAACAGAGGATCTTAGAGACGGCCATAGTGAGGGCCTAGAGAGGGCACAGAGAGGACCATAGAGACGACCATAAGAGGGCCTAGAGAGGGCCAAGATGGGAGAATAGAGATGGCCATTGTGAGGGCCTAGAGAGGGCCTAGTTCAGACCATAGAGACAGCCATGGTGAGGACCTAGATAGATCCTAGAGAGGACCATAGAGACGACATTGCTGAATGCATAGGGAATGCCTAGATGGGACCATAAAGACGGCAATAGAGAGGGCCTAGAGAGGCCTAGATGTGACCAGTGAGACAGCCATAGTGAGTGCCTAGAGAGGGCCTAGCAAGGACCATGGAGACGGTCATAGTGAGAGCCTAGAGGGTACCTATATAGGACCATATATACTGCAATAGTGAGGGCCTAGAAGGGACGAGTTGGCACCATATAGAGGTCGTAGTTAGGGCCTAGATAAGGCCTATAGAGGACCATAGAGATGCTAATAGTGAGGGCCTAGAAGGTGCCTAGAGAGGACCATAGATACAGCCATAATGAGGGCCTAGAGAGGGCCTATATGTGACCATAGACATGGCCATAGTGAGTGCCTTGAGATGGCCTAGAGTGGACCATAAAGACTGCCATAGTGACATCATAGAGGGGACCTAGATTTGACCATAGTGATGGTCATAGTGAAGGCCTAGAAAGGGCCGCGATGGGACCATAGAACCTGTCATAGTGAGGGACTAGAGAGGGACTATATAGTACCAAGAGATGGCCATAGTGAGTGCTTAGAGAGGGCCTAAAGAAGACCATGGAGACCGCCATAGTGAGGGCTAGAGGGGCTAGAGAGGGCCTAGAGAGGAACATAGAGACGACCATAGTGAGGGCCTAGAAAGGGACTAGAGAGGACCTAGAGAGGATCATAGAGACAGCCATAGTGAGGGGCTAGTGAGGGCGTAGATAGGGCCTAGATACGTCCTATAGAGGACGGTAGAGATGGCCATAGTGAGGGCATAGAGTGCCTAGAAAGGACCATAAAGAAGACCCTACAGTTGGCCTGAGGGGCCTAGAGAGCACCATAGAGATGCGAATATTTAGGGCAGAGAGAGGGCCTAGAGAGGACCATAGAGATGGCTTAGTGAGGGCATAGAGAGGGCCTAGTTAGGATCATATAGACTGCCATAGTGAGGGCAAGAGAGGGTCTAGATAGTGACTAGAGTGGTCCTACAGAGGACCATAGGGACAGTCATACTGAGGGCCTAGAGAGCACATAGAGAGGACAAAAGTCACGATGATAGAAAAGGCACAGGGGGAGCCTAGATAGCACCATAGAGACGGTCCTAGTGAATGCATAGAGATGGCCTAGAGAGGGACCATAAGGACGGCCATAGTGAGGCATAGAGAGGACATAGATGGGCCATAGAGACATTCATACTGAGAGCTTAGAGAGGGCTGTGATGGAACCGTAGATACTGCCATAGTGAAGGCCTAGAAGTGCCTAGTAGGGACCATATAGACGATCATATGAGTGCCTATAGAGGGTCAAGATGGGACCATAGAGACGTCTATGGTGAGGGTCTAGAGAGGGCCTATAGATGACTATATGACTATAGAGATGGTAATAGTGAGGGCCTAGAAGGTGCCTAGAGAAGACCATAGAGATTGCCATAGTGGGGGCCTAGAGTTGTCCTAGATGTCATCATAGGGGTGGCCCTATTGAGGACCTAGAGAGGGCCTAGATCGGACCATAGAGGCAGCCATAGTGAGCTCATAGAGAGGGCCTAGATAGGACCATAGAGATTGCCATAGTGAGGGCCTAGAGAGGGCCTAGAGAAAACCATTAGACAGTCATAGTGATGATCTAGGAGGTCCTGGAGAGGACCATAGAGACAGCCATAGTAGAGCCTATAGACGGCATAGAGAGGACTATAAAAACGGCCATATTTTGAGGCTAGAGAGGGCCTAGAGAAGTCCTACTGAGGACCAAAAAGACAGCCATAGTGCAGTCATAGAGAGGACCTAGATGTGACCATAGAGAGACCCATAGTGAGGGCCTAGAGAGGGCTTAGAGAGGCCTAGAGAGGACCATAGAGAAGCCATAGTGAGGGCATAAAGAGGGCATAGAGAAGACTAAAGAGAGAAGATAGAGAGGGAAGAAAAGGAGCCTAGATAGCACAATCGAGATGGCCATAGTGATTGCCTCGAGATGGTGTAGAGAGGACCATAAAGACGACCATAGTGAGTGCATAGAGAGGATTTAGATGGGACCATAGAGGGTCATAGTGTGGGCCTAGAAGGGCCCAATAGATTGGACCATTGGGGGAGAAGGCCAGACCATTGAGAAGCCATGAGGCCTAGAGAGGTCCTAGATGGGACGATAGAGACAGCCATTGTGAGGGTCCAGAGAAGCTCTAGATAGGACCATAGAGACAGTCATAGTGAGGGCCTAGATAGGGCCTAGATGAGACCATAGAGACGCCATAGTGAGTGCCTAGAGAGGGCCTAGATGGGACCATAGAGACGGCCATAGTGAGGGCCTAGGGAGGGTCTAGAAAAAACCATGGAGACAGTCATAGTGATGGTCTAGAGAGGTCCTGAGAGGACCATAGAGACTGACATAGTGAGAGCCTATAGATGGCATAGAGATGACCATAAAAATGGCCATATTTTGAGCCCAGAGAAGGCCTAGAGATGTCCTATAGAGGACAAATAGATGCCCATGGTGACGGACATAGAGAGGGCCTAGATGGACCATAGAGAGGACCATAGTGAGGGCCTATAGAGGGCTTAGAGAGGTCCTAGAGAGGACCATAGAAAGTCATAGTAAGAGCATAGACAGAGCATAGATGGGACCAAAGAGACCACCATAATGAGGGCCTAGAGAGGTCCTAGATTTAACCATAGAGATGGACATATTGAGGACCAAGAGAGGGCTTAGATGGGACCCTTGTGACAGCCATAGTGAGGGCCTAGATAGGGCTTAAAAAGGACCATAGAGACTACAATAGTGAGGACCTACAGGGTGCCTAGAGAAGACCATAGAGACGGCCATAGTGAGGGCCTAGAAGGGCCTAGATGGGACCATAAAGACGACAATAGTGAGGCCTTAGAGATTGCCTAGATTTGACCATTGAGACAGCCATAGTGAGGGTCTAGACAGAGCCTAGAAAGGACCATAGAATTGGTCATAATGAGCACCTAGAGGGTACCTAGAAAGAACCATATAGACTGCCAAAATGCAGGCATAGAGGGTGCCTACAGAGGACCATAGAAACAGCCATAGTGAGGGACTTGAGAGATCCTTGGTGGGACCATAGATACAGATATAGTAAAGGCCTAGAGAGGTCCTAGATGGGGTCAAAAAGATGAACATAGTGAGGGCCTATAGAGGCCTTGATGTGACCATTGAGATGACCAATTGAGTACATGGAGAGGCCTAGATAGGACATAGAGACGGCCATAGTGAGGGCATAGAGAGGGCCTAGATGGAACATAGAGGTCATAGTGAGGACTTGAGAGGCCACGATAGACCATAGAGACTGTGATAGTGATGGCCTAAGAGGGCCTAAAGAGGACCATGGAGCAGTAATAATTAGGGCCTAGAGGGTACATAGAGAGGACCATAGACACGGCCATTTTGAGGGCCTAGAAGAGACTTGGAAAGACCAAAGAGATGGCCATATTGAACTCCTAGAGAGGGCCTAGTTGGAACCATGGATACGGTCCATAGTGAGTGCCTACAAAGGGCCTAGAAAAGACCATAATGATGCCCATAGTGAGTGCCTAGAGAATGCCTAGAAAGACCATAGAGATGGTCATAGTGAGGGCCTAGAGGGTGCCTAGAGAGGACCATAGAGACAGCCATAGTGAGAGCCTAGATAGTGCCGAGATGGGAGCATGGATATGGCCATAGGGAGGGCCTAGATAGGACCTAGTTGGGACCATAACAATGGCCATAGTGACTTCCTAGTAGGGCTGAAATGGGACCATAACTTTGGCCATAGTGAGGGCATAGAGAGGGCTGATATAGACCCTTAGAGACTGGTCATAGTGAGGGCTTTGAAAGGGCCTAGAAAGAACCACTGAGACAGCCATAGTTAGGTCCTAGAGAAGGCCTAGATAGGACCATAGAAATGGCCATAGTGAGGGCTTAGAAAAACCTAGATAAGTCTATAGACATGGCCATGTTGAGTCCCTAGAGAGGGCCTAGATAGAATCATAGAGACGACCATAGAGAGGGCCTAGAGAGGGCATAGAAAAGTCCTAGAGACCTTCATAGAGATAGCCCTAGTGAGGGCCTAGAGACAGCCTAGAGAGGACCATAGGGATGGCCATAGTGAGGGCTTATAGATGGCATAGAGATGGCCTAGAGAGGCACTAGTGAGGACCATAGAGACAGCCATAGTGAGGGCATAGATACAGCCTACAGGGGACGTAGAGATGGCCATAGTGAGGGCCTGGAGTGGGCCTAGAGAGCACCATAGATACAGCCATAGTGAACTCCTTGATTGGGACCATAGATACGGCAAATTGAGGGACTAGAAAGAGCGAAATTGGACCATATTGACTGCCATAGAGAGGGCCTAGAGATGGCTGAGATGGGACCATAGAGACTGTCATAGTGAGGGCCTAAAAAGAGCTTAGATGGGATCAAAGTGATTGCAACAGTGAGAGCCTAGAAAGGACCTAGAGAAGACTATAGAGACAGCCATAGTGAGGCTAGGGCCTAGTGACTAGAGATGCCTAGTGAGGCTGAGATGGCTAGGCCATAGAGATGGCCATAGTGAGGGCCTAGTGACGGTCTAGTGAGGACCATAATAAGGGGCTAGATTGGACCTAGATTGGTAATATAGAGTACCATAGAGACAGCCATAGTGAGGGCCTAGAGACGGCTTAGAGAGGACCATATGGACCCCATCGTGAGTGCCTAGAGAGGGCCTAAATGGGGCCTAGTTAGGTCCTATAGAGGACCATAGAGATAGCAATTATGAGGGCTACAACAGCCTAGGGTGGACCATAGAGATGGCCATAGTGAGCACTTAGAAGGGGCCTAGATAGGACCATGGAGATGACCATAGAGAGGGTTTAGAGAGGCCAATAGAAGACCATAGAGACAGACATAGTTAGGGCATAGATAGTGCCTAGAAAGGTCCTAGAGGGGGCGGTGGTGGTGCACGCCTTTAATCCCAGCACTTGGGAAGCAGAGGCAAGTGGATTTCTGAGTTCGGGGTCCAGCTTGGTCTACAAAGTGAATTCCAGGACAGCCAGGGCTACACAGAGAAACCCTGTCTTGAAAAACAAAAAACAAAAAAAAAAAAAAACGACAAAAACAAAAACAAAAAAAAAAAAAAATAAAATGAAAAGTTTAAAGAAAAAAAGGGCAAAGAAGTCCTAGAGAGGATCATCGGAGACGAGCCCATAATGAGGGCCCAGATAGGGCCTAGAGAGCATCATAGTGACGGCCATTGTGAGGGCCTAGGGAAGGCCTAGAAAGGACCTAGAGACGTCTATAGTGAGGGCTTAGAAAGGATTTATAATATAGAGGTATTATAGATGTGATCATAGATAGGGCCAAATTGAAAGCCTAGGAGGGCCTAGAGAGGATCATAGAGATGGCCTTGGTGAGGGCTAAGAGGGGGCCTAGAAAGGACCATAGAGATGACCATAGAGAGAGACTAGAGAGGGCCTAGGGAGGACCATAGACATGGCCATAGTAAGGGCCTAGAGACAGCCTATAGAAGACCATAGAGATGGCCACAGTGAGGGCCTAGACGGGGCCTAGAGAGGACCAAAGAGATGACCATAGAGATGTCCTAGAGAGGGCTTAGAAAGGGCCTAGAGAGGTCTAGAATGGACCATAGAGATGGCCATAGTGAGGACCAGATGTGGCCTAGAGTGTACCATAGAGACAGACATAGGGAAGGCCTAGAGGGGGCCTAGAGAGTACCAATGAGAATGGCCATAGGAAGGGCTTAGAAGGGCTAGAGAGGATCATAGACATGGCTAAAGAAGGTCCTAGAGGGGGCCTAGATGGGACAATAGAGACGGGAGAGTGACGGCCTAAATAGGATCTAGTTTAGACCATAGAGACAGCCATAGTGAAGGCCTAGAAGGGCCTAAATGGGATCATAGTGACAGCCATAGTTAGGGCCTAGAGATGTCCTAGAGAGGACCATAGAGACGGCATAGTGAGGTCCTAGTGAGGGCATAGTGAGTACCAGAGAGACGACCATAATGAGGAACTAGAAAGGACCTAGAGAGGTATTATAGAGACAGCCATAGTGAGAGCCTTAGAAATGGCTTAGAAAGGACCATATGGGTCCTATAGTGAGGGCCTAGAGAGGACCTAGACTGGCCTAGGGAGTTTCTATAGAGGACAATATAGGCAGCAATAATGAGGGCCTAGAGACAGCCTAGGGAGGACCATAGAGATGGCCATAGTGAGGGCCTGGGGGGGGCTAGATAGGACCATGTAGACGACCATAGAGAGGGCTGGAGAGGTCCTAGAGAGGACCATCGAGTCGGCTATAGTGAGTTCCTAGAGAAGGCTTAGATAGGAGCATAGAGACGACCATAGATATGGCCTAGTGAGGGCCTAGAGAAGACCATTGAGATCGCCATTGGTAGGGCATAGAGTGCGCCTAGAGAGGATCTTGGAGACGGCCATAGTGAGGGCCTAGAGTGGCCCTAGAGCCACCATCGAGATGCCAGAGTGAGGGCCTAGAGAGGACCTATAAACGGCCCTAGTGAGGGCCAGGATGTGACCATAGAGACGGCAATACTGAGGAGTAGGAAAGCCGAGATGGGACCAAAATGACGGCCATAGTGATTGCCTAGAAAGGGCATAGATGGGACCATAGACACTGCCAAAGTAAAGCCTAGAGAGAGGGCCTAGAGAGGACAATAGAGACGGCCATAGTGAGTGCTTAGAGAGGGCCCAGAGAGGACCATAGAGACAGCCATAGTGAGTTCCTAGAGAGGGCCTTAATGGTACCATAGTGTGGGTCTAGAGAGGGCCTAGAGAGCACCATAGACGGCATAGTGAGGGCCTAGAGAGGGCCTACAGAGGACCATAGATATGACCATAGAGAGGGCTTAGGGTGGACCTAGTGAGGACCAGAGAGACTGCTGTAGTGACAGCCTAGAGAGGTCCTAGCGAGGACAATAGATACAGCCGTCGTAGGGCCTAGATATGTTCTAGAGAGGACAATAGAGATGACCATAGAGAGGGCCTACAGGTGGCCTAGTTAGGACCATAGAGATGGACATAACGAAGGCCTAGAGGGGGCCTAGAGAGGACCTATAGATGGCCATAGTGAGGTTCTAGAGAGGGCCTAGATGTGACCATAGAGACGGCCATAATGAGGGCTTAGAAAGGCTGAGATGGGACCATAGACAGAGACATAGTGAGGGCCTAGATAGGGCCTAGAGATGACACTATAGACGGCCATAGTGAGGTCCTAGAGATAGCCTAGATGGGACAATAGAGACTGCCATAGAGTGCCTAGAGAGGGCCTAGAGAGGACAATAGAGATGCCCATATGTGTGTGCCTAGAGAGGGTTTACAAAGGACCATGGAGACAACCATATTGAGGGCCTAGAGAGGGCCTAAATGGGATAATAGAGATGCCCATATTGAAGGTCGACAGAGCACCTAGAGATGATCAAAGAGAGCGACTAGAGAGGGCCCAGGGAGGATCATACAGACGGCCATAATAGGTCAAAGAGTGGGCCTAGAAAATACCATAGAGACGGGCATAGTGAGGCCTAGAAGGAACCATAGAGACGGCCAAAGTGAAGCCTAGCCAGGGCCTAGAGATGAACATAGAGATGTCCATGGTGATGGCATAGGCAGGGCTTAGATTTTATCATAGTGATGGCCATATTGAAGACATAGAAAGGGCCTAGAGATGACCATAGAAATGGCCATGTTGAGTGCTAGGTTAATGCCTAGATAGGACCATAGATTTGACCATAGAAAGTGACTAGAGAGGGCCTAGGGAGAACCATACTGAGGGCATAGAGTGGACCTAGAGAGGACAATAGAGATGGCCATAGTGAGGGCATAGAGAGGCCCTAGGGAGGACAATAGATACAGCCATAGTGAGTGCATAGAGATGCCTGGATGGGACCATAGAGACGGCAATATTGAAGGCCTAGAGAGGGCCTAGAGAGGACCGTAGAGACCGCCATAGTGAGTGCTAAGAAAGGGCCTAGAGAGGACCATAGAGATGACAAAAAGAGCACATAGAGATGGCCTAGGGAGGACCACAGAGACGGCCAAAATGAGGGCCATGAGGGGGCCTAGATAGGACCTATAGACAGCCATAGTGAGCGCCTAGAGAGGGCCTAGAAGGGACCATTGAGATGTCCAAATTGAAGGCCTAGCAAGGGCCTAGAGATGATAATAGAGATGGCCATGTTGAGTGCTAACATAGGGCCTAGATAGGACCATAGCTTTGACTATAGAGAGCGACTAGAGGGGCCTAGGGAGAACCATAGAGATGGCCATAGTGAAGGCATAGAGTGGGCCTAGAGAGGACTATAGAGATGGCCATAGTGAGGGCCTAGAGAAGGGCCCTAGAGAGGAATACTGAGATGGCCAAAGTGAGGACCTAGAGTGGGACTAGTGAAGACCATAGAAACTGCCTGAGTTGGAGCATAGAGGTGGCCTAGAAAGGACCGTAGAGATAGCCACAGTAGGGCCTGAGAGGGCCTAGATGGGGCCATACAGACGGCCATAGTGAGCGCCTAGAGAGCACCTAGAGGGTTCCTAGAGGACCATAGAGACAGCGATAGTGAAGGCCTAGAGAGGGCCTAGAGAGGACCATAGAGAAGGCCATACAGAGGGCCTAGGGAGTGCCTAAGAGGGACTAGAGAGGTCCTAGACAGGACCATAGACACAGCCATTGTGAAGGCCTAGGGATGGCCTAGAGAGGACCGTTGAGATGGCCATAGTGAGGGCTAAGATAGATCCTAGAGAGGTCTAGAGACAGCCTACAGAGTACCATACATACGGTCTTAGTGAAGGCCTAGAGTGGGCCTTGACAGGACCATAGAAATGGCCATATTGCAGGCATAGAAAGGGCCTAGAGTGGACCATATGTACTGCCATAGTGAGGGCCCGAGGGGGACTCGGGAGGACCAGAGAGACGGCCTTAGTAAGGGCCTAAAGAAAGTTTAGGGTGCACCTAGAGATGGCCTAGATAGGTCCTAGAGACGACCATAAGACAGCTCTAATGGCGGCCTAGGACTGCATAGAGAGGACCCTATGGATTGCCATATTCAGGAACTAGAGAGGATCTAGAGAGGGCCTAGAGGGGTCCTAGAGAGGACCATAGAGAACCCATAGTGAGGGCCTAGATAAAGCCTAATGAGGTCCATAGGAACAGCCATATTGAAGGCCTAATGTTGCCTAGAGAGGACCATAGAGACAGCCATAGTGATTCCCAAGAGGTGCCTAGAAGGCACCATAGAGATGGCCATGCTGAGTGCCTAGAGAGGGCCTAGGAGGACCATAGCGACAGACATAGAGAGGGCCTAGATAGGACCATATATATGGCCATTGTGAGGGTCTAGAAGGGCCTAGATGGGATCATAGAGACAGCCATAATGAGGGCCTAGAGAGGGCCTAGAGATGACAATAGGGACAGCAGTAGTGATTGTCTAGAGAGGCCTAGAAAGGACAATAGATTTGGTCATAGTGAGGATCTATAGAGGGCATCGATGGGACCAATGATATGGAAATATTGAAGGCCTAGATAGGCCTAGAGAGGACCATAGAGATGCTAATATGAGGGCCTAGAAGGTGCCTAGAGAGGACCAAGGTACAGCCATATGAGGGCCTAGAGAGGGCCTATATAGTACCATAGACATGGCCATAGTGAGTGCTTTGAGATGGCCTAGAGTGACCATAAGACTGCCATAGTGACATCATAGAGAGGACCTAGATTTGACCATAGTGATGGTCATATGAAGGGCCTAGAAAGGGCCGCGATGGGACCATAGAACTGTCAAGTGAGGTTAGAGAGGGACTATATAGCATCATAGAGACGGCCATAGTGAGTGCTTAGAAGAGGCCTAAGAAGACTATGGAGACACGCCATAGTGAGGGCCTAGAGAGGGCCTAGATGGGTCCATAGAGGCGGCCATAGAGAGAACCTAAAGAGGGCCTAGAGGGAATCATAGGTAATGTCATAGTGAGTGCCTAGAGAGGGTCTAGTGAGGACCATAGAGACGGCCATAGTAAGGGCCTACAGGGGGCCTACAGCAGATCATAATGACGACCATATAGAGAGACTAGAGAGGGCCTAGTGAGGGCTAGATACGGTTTAGAGGGTCCTAGGTATGACCATAGAGACAGTCTAGTGTGGGACTAGAAACGGCATATAGAGCACTATAGGGACTGCCATATTGAGGGTCTAAAGAGGGCCTAGGGGGATCGTAGAGAGGATCATAGAGATAGCCATAGTGAGGGACTAGATATGGCCTAGATAGGACCACAGAGACGGCCAAAGTGAAGCCCTAGAGGGGAAAAGAGAACACCATAGAGACGTCCATACTGAGGGCCTAGAGGGTGCCTAAAGTGGACCATATTGACAGACATAGAGAGGCCTAATTAGGACCGTATAGACAGCCATAGTGAGGGCCTAGAAGAGCCTCGATGGGACCATAGAGACGGCCATAGTGAGGGCCTCAAGGTGGCCTAGAGAGGAACATAGAGACGGCCATAGTGAGGGCCTAGATTTCACCATCAAAACTGCCATAGTGAGGTCCTATAGAGGGCCTAGAGAGGACATAGAGACTGCCAGAGTGTGAGCATAGAGGGGGCCTGTATTGGACCATAGAGATGGCCAGAGTAAATGCCTGGAGAGATCCTAGATGGGGCAATGAGATGGTTGTAGTGAGAGCCTATTTAGGGCATAGATAGCACCATAGAGACAGCCATAGTTAGGGCCAAGAGAGTGCCTAGAGAGGACCATAGAGATGGCCTGAGTGAGGGCCAAGAGAGGGCCTAGAGTGGACTATAGAGATGGCCATAGTGTGTGCTTAGATAGACTCTAGAAAGGATCATAGTGATGGCCATATTGATGGCCTAGAGAGGGCCTAGAGAGGACTATAGAGATGACAATAGAGAGAGCCGAGAGATGGCCTAGTGAAGACCATAGAGACGGCCATAGTGAGGGCCTAGAGTGGGCCTAGTGAGGACCATATTGACGACCACAGTGAGGGCCTAGAGAGAGCCTAGATGGGACCACAGAGACGGCCAAATGAAGGCCTAGAGAGGGTCTAGAGAGGACCATAGAGATTGCCATAGTGAGTGCTACGATAGGGCCTAGAGAGGACCATAGAGACGGACATAGTGAGGTCCTAGAGAGGGCCTAGAGAGGACCATGGAGATGGCTATAGTGAGAACCTTGTGAGGGCCTAGGGATGACAATTGAGATGGCCATATTGATGGCCTAGATATGTCCGTAGTTAGGGGCTAGAGAAGGTCTAGAGAGGACCCTAGAGAAGGTCAATTTTTACTCCTAGAAAGGGCCTAAAGTGGACCATCGAGATGGATATAGTGAGGGCCTATAGAGATCCTAGCGTCGACCAGGGAGACTGCCAAAATGCGATCATAGAGGGAGCAAAGACAGGTCCATAGAGATGGCCATAGTGAGGGTCTAGTGAAGGCCTAGATTGGGCCATAGAGACGACCTTACTGAGGGCCTAGACAGTTCCTAGAGAGGACCATAGAGACAGGCATTGTGAGAGCCTAGAGAGGGCTTAGATAGGACCATAGAGAGTGCAATAGTAAGGGCGTAGATGTGGCCTAAAGAGGAACATAATGGTGACCATAGCGAGGGCCTAGAGAGGGCCTAGAGATGGCCTAGAGAGGTACTAGAGAGGACCACAGAGACAAAAATAGTACGGGCATTGAGACAGCATAGAGAGGACCATAGGGACGGTCATAGTGAGGTCCTAGAGAGGGCCTTGAAAGCACCTAGAGGTCGCAGAGATGACCATAGAGAAAGCCATAGTGAGGGCCTAGAGATGGCCTATAGAGAAGACTAAAATAGGACCATAGAGATGGCCATAGTGAGGACCTAGAGAAGACATAGAAGGGATCATAGAGATGGCAATATTGAGGCCCAGAGAAGGTCTAGAGAGGACCACATAGATAGCCCTAGTGAAGCCCTAGTGAGGTCCTAGAGAACTTCATTGATATGCACATATAGAGGGCCTAGAGAGGGCCTAGAGAGGTCCTAGAAAGGACCATATAGACAGCCCTAGTGAGGGCCTAGAGACGGCCGAGAGAGTACCATTAGGGACTGCCATAGTGAGGGCCTAGATAAGGCCTAGAGAGGACCTTAGTGATGGTCATAGTTAGGGCCTAGAACGGGCCTAGAGAGGACCATATAGACCACCATAGAGAGGGCCTAGAGAGGTTCTAGGGAGGACCATAGAGATGACCATAGTGAGGGCCTAGATAGGGCCTAGATAGGACCATAGAGCTGATCATAGAGAGGTCCAAAGAGATGGCATAGAGAGCAACATAGAGACGGCCATAGTGAGGGCCTAGAGGGGCCTAGAGAGGACCATTGAGACACCATAATTAAGGTCTAGAATACGCCTAGAAAGCACCATAGAGATGGCGATAGTGAGGGCCTAGACGTGGCCTAGAGAGGAACATAGAGAGGCCATAGTGAGGGCCTAGATTTCACCATCAAAACTGCCATAGTGAGGTCCTATAGAGGGCCTAGAGCGGACATAGAGACTGCCAGAGTGTGAATATAGAGGGGCCTTTATTGGACCATAGAGATGGCCGAGTGAATGCCTAGAGAGATCCTAGATGGGACAATGGAGATGGTTGTATTGAGGGCCTATTTAGGGCCTAGATAGGACTATAGGGACTGCCATAGGGAGGGCCTAGAGAGGGCCTAGAATGGACCATAGGGACTGACATAGTAGAGTGTAGAGAGAGTCTAGAGACGACCATAGAGACGGCCATATTAAGGGCCTAGAGACGGCCAACAGAGTACCAGAATGAATACCATAGAGAGAGCCTAGAGGAGTCCCAGGGAATGACTTGATATGGCCTAGGGAGGTCGTAGATAGGACCATAGAGACAGCCCTAGAACAGAGAGCTTAGAAACAGCATAGAGAGGACTATAGAGACAGCCATAGTGAGGTCCCAGAGAAGGTCTAGATAGGACCATAGAGACGGTCATAGTCAAGGCCTACAAGGTGGCCTAGAGAGGGCCATAGAGACAGCCACAGTGAAGCCCTAGAGGTGTCCTAGAGAGCATCTTATAGACGGCCATACTTTGGGGCTAGAGAGGGCCTAGAGAGCACCATAGAGACAGCAATAGAGAGGGCCTAGGTAGGACCATATAGACGGACATTTGAGGGCATAGAAGGGCCTAGATGGGACCCTAGAGACGGCCATAGTGAGGGCCTAGAGGTGGACTAAAGAGGACCATAGAGGCGGCAATAATTATGGCCTAAAGGGGCCTAAATAGCACTATAGAGATGGCCATAATTAGGGCCTAGAAGGGCCTAGAAAGGACCAAAGAGACAGTCATAGTGAGGTTCTAGAAAGGACCTAGAAAGGACCATAGATACGGCCATAGTGAGTGCCTAGAGAGGGCCTAGAGAGGTCCTAGTGAGAACAGAAAAGACAGCCATAGTGAGGACCTATAGATGGCCTAATGAGGACCATAGAGATGGCCATAATGAGGGCCTAGAGATGGCCTACAGAGGACCATAGAGATGACCACAGAGAGGGCCTAGAGAGGGCTTAGAAAGCTGAGAGAAGTCCTAGAGAGGACCATAGAGATGGCCATAGTGAGGGCCTAGAGGCTGCCTAGGGAGGACCATAGAGATGATCATACAGATTGCCTAGAGAGGGCTTAGAGTGGTCCTGGAGAGGTCCTAGAGAGGACCATAGAGACAACAATAGTGAGGGCCTAGAGAGGGCCTAGAGAGGAACATAGAGACGACTATAGATGGGGCCTAGAGTGCACCTAAAGAGGGCCTACAGAGGTCGTAGAGAGGACCATAGATATAGCAATAGTGAGGGACTAGAGACGGCCTAGAGAAGACCAAACAGATGGCCATAGTGAGTGCCTAAAAGTGACCTAGAGAGGACCATAGACACTGGCATAGTGAGGGCCAATATGGGGCTTAAAGAGTGCTATAGAGATGGCCATATTGAGGGCCTAGAGAAAGCCTAGAGAGGACCATATAGATGACTATAATGAGGGCCTAGAGAGGGCCTAGAGAGGGCCTAGAGAGGGCCTAGAGAGGACCATAGAGACAGCCATATTGAGGGCCTAGAGTTGGCCTAGTGAGCACCAAAGAGATGGTCATAATGAGGGCCTAGAGATGTCCTAGAGAGATAATAGAGAGGACCATAGAGACATCCATAGTGAGGGCCTAGATAGACTGTAGAAAAGGCCTAGAGTTCCTAGACAGAACCATCGAGACAGACATAGTAAGTTCCTAGAGAGGGCCTAGATAGTACCAAAAATACGACCATGGAGAGTGCCTAGAGACAGCCTAGAGAGGACCATAGGGATGGCCATAGTGAGGACCTAGGGAGTCCCGAGATGGACAATAGATACATTCATATTGAGGGCCTAAAGTGGGCCTAGATGGACAATCGAGACTGCCATAGTGAGGGACTAGATAGAGCATAGAGAATACCATAGAGACAGCCGTAGTGAGGGCCTAGAGAGGGCCTTAATGAGACCATAGTGACGGCCATATTTAAGGACTAGAGAGGACCTAGAAAGGACAATAGAGACAGCCATAGTGATTGCCTAGAGAGGCCTGTAGAGGATCATAGAGTCTGCAATAGTGAGGGCGTAGAGAGGGCCTAGATGGGACCATAGATATGGCCATATTGAAGGCCTAGAGAGGGCCAAGAGAGGACCATAGTGACAACCATAGTGACGGCTAAGATAGGGCCTAGATAGGACCATAGAGATGACCATATAGAGCACCTAGAGAGGGCCTAGGGAGGATCATAGAGAAAGCAATAGTGAGGGTATAGAGAGGGCCTAGAGAAGACCATAGAGATTGCCATAGTGAGGGCCGAGAGAGGACCATTGAGACTGCCAGAGTGCATGCTTAGAGGGGGTATAGAGAGGACCATATAGATGGCCAGAGTGAGGGCCTAGAGAGGCCTAGAGAGGACCATCGAGACTGCCAGAGTGTGAGCATAAAGGAACCCCAGAGAGGACCATATAAACTACTATAGTAAGGGACTAGAGAGAGCCTAATGGGGACCATAATTACGACCAAAGAGAGCAACATAAAGACGGCCATAGTGAGGGCCTAGAGAGCGCCAAGAGAGGACCATAGAGACAGCCATAGAGAGGGCCTAGATGGATCCATAGAGATGTCAATAGTGAGGGTGTAGAAGGGTCTAGATGGACCAATAGAGATGGCCATAGTTAGGGCCTAGAGATGGCCTAGAGAGGACCATAGAGATGGCCATAGTGAGGGCCCAGGGAGGGCCTAAAGTGGATCATAATGACAGTCATAGTGAGGCCTAGAGACTGCCTAGAGAGGACCATAGAGATGGCCATATTGAGGCCTACAGGGGCCCTAGATAGAATCATAAATATGACCATAGAGAGGGCCTAGAGAGGACTTAGAGAGGGCCTAGAGATGTCCTAGAGAGGACCATAGAGATGACTATAGGGAGGGCCTAGAGAGGACCTAAAGATGACCATAGACACGACCATAGAGAGGGCCAAGGCAGCACCTAGAGAGCGAGTAGTTTGGTCCTAATTAATACCATAGAGACATCCACATTGAGGGCTAGACACTGCCTAGAGATATCCATTGAGACGGATGTAGTGAGGGACTAGAGGTGGCCTAAGGAGGATGATAGATACGGCAATAGTGAGGGCTAGTGAGAGCCTAGACAGGACCATGGAGACGACAATAGAAAGGTCCTATGTGGGATCATTGAGATGCCAATAGTGAGGGCCTAGAGAGGGCCTAGATAGGACAATAGAGACAACAATAAGAGGCCAAAGAGACAGCCTAGAAAGGACCATAGAGATGGTCATAAATAGACCTAGATGTTCTCTAGGCCCTCTCTAGGCCCTCTCTAGGCCCTCTCTAGGCCCTCATTAGTGTCGTCTCTATGGTCATCTCTAGGCCCTCTCTAGGCATTCAGTATGGCCGTCTCTATGGTGCTATTTAGGCCATAGAGGGTCTAGATAGGGCCTAGAGGGGACCGTAGAGACGACCATAGTGAGGAAATAGAGGGGGCCTAGAAAGCACCACAGAGATGGCCATAGTAAGGTCCTAGAAGGGACTAGAGAGGACCATAGACACAACCATAGTGAGGGCCACGATGGGGCCTAGAGGGCACCATAGATGTAGCCATACTGAGGGCCTAGAGAGGGCCTAGAGAGGACCATGAGACAGCCATAGTGGTTGCCTAGATAGAGCCTAGAATGGACTGAAAGGTCCTAGAAAGGTCCATTGAGATGGCCATAGTGAGGGTCTAGAGACGGTTTAGAGAGGACCATAGGAACAGACATAGTTAGGGCCTAAAGAGGGCTAGAGAGGGCCTAGGGATGTTCTAGAGAGGACCATAGAGACAGCAATAGTGACTGCCCAGAGAGGGCATAGAGAGTTCCATAGAGATGAGCATAGTGAGGCCTAGATTTGGCCTAGAAAGGACCGTAGTGAAGACCATTGAGAGGGCTTAGATAGGTCCTATAGAGGACCATATAGACAGCCATAGTGAGGGCCTAGATAGGCCCTATAAAGGGCCTAGATTTCCTAGAGAGGACCATCAAGAGGGCCATAGTGAAATCATGGTGAGGGCCTAGTTAGGGCCTAGAATGGGCCTAGTGGTCCTAGAGAAGACTATCGAGATGGCAATATTGAGGGCCTAGAGACGGCTTAGAGAGGACCATAGCAACAGCCATAGTTAGGGCCTAAAGAGGCCTAGAGAGGGCTTAGGGAGGTCCTAGTGAGGATCATAGCGAAAACCATAGTGAGGGCCTAGAGAGGACCATAGAGATGGCCACAGTGAGGCCTAGACGTGGCCTAGAAGAGACCAGAGGCAATGCCATAGTGAGGGCCAAGATGGGGCCCAGAGAGCCACATAGAGATGGCCATACTGAGGGCCTAGAGAGGGCCTAGAGAGGATCATAGAGTCGACCATAATGAGGTCTAGAAATGGCGAAGAGAAGTCCTATAGAGGACCATAGAGACAGCAATGTTGAGGGCCTAGAATGGGCCGAGAGATCATAGAGAGGACTATTGAGATGGCCATAGTGAGGTTCTAGAAACGGCTTAGAGAGGATCATAGAAAC
>JAJTUV010003936.1:0-34147 GCA_021653895.1 Mastomys natalensis | reverse complement strand
GTGGAACAGCCCAACCAGGTAAATGATCTTGATCCTATTTTTCTCCTTCCATTACCACCCTTCCAGGTCTAGCTTGAGTCAAAATTCCTTCAAACAAGCTCAGCCTGTGAGGGAACCATATTTTTGTTCTCTTGTGTCATCCCCACAATCAGTGGTTGACTTGCGGTCAGGTTGCCTATTCCTAAGCCTACTTTGGTAAGTGATCAAATTCTGGATGCTCTCCACCTCCAAACAGACTCTGACTGACTCTCCTGACTCTCTCTCTCTCTCTCTCTCTCTCTCTCTCTCTCTCTCTCTCTCTCTCTCTTCTCTCTCTCTACACACACACACACACACACACACACACACACACACAGAGTCCTAATGATTCCATGACTTCTTGGCGGTCAAGTAATGTAGAGACTAGAAGAAACAATGAGTACCCTAGTAATCAAGACTCTTCCTCTTGTGTACCTTCCTAACACTCACAGGCTTTGCCTGGACTACACAGTCTGAAGAAGAGATCAGCCCAGTGATAGACCAAGAATCACCATCAACCAGCCACCTCAGAGTGCTGGTGAAGTAGATCGCAGACCAATACATTCTGGTAAGTGTCCAAGATCACTGTCCTCCATGAAAGCCCAATATTCTCAGCCCAGACCGCTATGTGGCCGAGATCCAGCTCTACCATCACATCCTCCATCTACAAGGCCTTGTAATTATCACAAAGCCTGGTGAATTCCTACAAATCACATCTGCCATAGCCATCCTCATTCTGAATTAGCTGGAGTCAATCACATTGTACATCATAGAACTCAAGATCTTGTCTTCCTGGTATGGTACTAATACACTCCAGTAGCTTGAGCAGCAATGTCTGGACCCTAGCCCAGCCTGGTGAATGAGCCAGATCCCTGTACTTCCAAGTACATCCTCTTATTCCCAGGCCTAGAATGGCTGCAGCAGCCTGGGCACCACCCAGCCTGGTGAGGGGAAAGACCCTGCCCTCATGTCCCATCCTCACATTCCTTGCCCTAGCTTAGGTCAAGGAGCTTGCAGGCCTGCCAAGCCTTATTAGTGAACAAGAATGCTGCCTGGTGCTACACCACAGACTACAATATAGTCTCACAATCCCAGGAATACTGTGTACCAGAACAGACTGGTAAGTGAAAGACACATTATCACTCTACCTAGGCTAGCTCTGGTCACAAGGCCTCCACACAAGCTGCTTCCTTTTGACCTAGAAATTTGTCCTTCCTTGTTATCACAATATACACAGAGCTGTATGGGACTATGCCACCTACCCACCAGTATACTCTGGTGAGTGTTCAATAGCAGGCCCTCCCTCACTCAGGAGCCTAACAATCCAAGACTTGTTTAGAACAAACAGTATGGGCAGCAGAAGACCATCTTAAGTGATTAGGACCCTTTTATTCCACACAATCTCATACATGCAGGCCTAGCTGAATCAAGCACCTTGCCCCTCAGTACAACCTAATAAAAGTCCAATAAATACACTTGCCTTCATCATTCTCACAGGCCTAACTTTGGCCTTTTAGCCTGAGCAAGAGTAGAACCTGGTCGCTGATTAAAATACTCCCTCTTGTGCCTTCCTAATGCTCCCAGGCTTAGTTCCGGTCCAGCTGATCACAGGCCAACACTGCTTTGTGCATGACTCAGACACTTGCTCTCCTGTACCATCTCCAGAGTTTCAGACCTTGGGGTCAAGTAGCCTAGGTACTAGACAGACTAGAGAGATGTCAAGAGAGTGCCATCCTATACCACTCCCATATCCCAGTTCTGGCTTCGTCCGTCAGTTAGCTTCAGTTTCATGACTGATCCAGGACTCTACTCAACACACCATTACCAAGTACCCAGGCCCACAGAGTTTCAAGCAGCCTGGGCATTATCCCTGACTGCTAAAATCCTAAGACATTCACTGCCTGGGCCAGTCCATTGTCTAGCTGGAGTCAACCATACTGTGTACCATTCCAGCCTGGGGAGAGCTTAAGATTCTTTCTGCTGCTGCCTGTGCACCATTCCAGCCTAGTAATATCTCAAGGTCTGCTGCTGGCTAAGCACCATCCCAGCCTGGCAAGAAGCTCAAGGTCCTTTCCACTGCTCGCTGTGCACCTTGCTGATCTCACAGAGTTCAAGGTTCTTTCTGCTACTGACGTACTAATACTCCCAAAAGCCTAGCTTCAATCACACAGTCAACATCGTAAGTCACCTAGACCTTGCACTCTTTTGCCATCTGACCAGCTTCTGGCACAGCTGAGGTCAACGTACCTGCTCACCAGCAACAATTGGTAAGTAATCAAGACCCTGCTCTCTTGCACTCAAACTCCCCAGGCATAGCTTGGATCACGCTTGTCTACCAATCTTGGCCTGTTGAGTCTCCCATAACCCTGCTCATCTATAAAATTAGCAGACCACCCACCCCCTCCGGGCCCTTCTGTGCCAACCACACAGGGCCAGAATGAGCTGGCGTCAAGCTGCCTACTTAGTGAGCCATACTGGTATATGATCGATGCTACCATCTCCCCACTCTGGAAACAACCTAACAATCACAGTACGGGACCAAGTAGCCAGGGAATAAGACCAGCCTCATAGTCAGTAATCAAGGTGATCTACTCGGCACCATCCCCATACTGCCTATCCCAGCTCTGGTCAGGCAGCTTTTCCATCAACCCAATCTTAGCGTGTTCCACTTCCCCGAACTCAACAGGTTAAGATATGTACTCAGTGTGATGTTCTGTGTGCTCAGCTTGTTTACACTTAATATGCCTTTAGGAATGCAAGTAATTTTGTCTCTTAGAACTGGAACTACAACTCTTGGGGTCCTCAGAGGCTACTGAGCTGGTGGGAGGCTGGCCGGAGAGGGCAAAGTGATGTGACCAGGCTAGCTATCTCCTCCCGGCTCTTCTCTCCACAGTAACTTTTTCCTCTAAAAGAAAAGTTTGCAAAGGGCCCCTAGAGCTAATAGCTGCCTCACTCACACCCTTGTCTTCTTTAGACCAGGTCTCAATAGAAAGCTGGGGTGGCCATTGTGCCTTCAGGGACACACTACTGACCTGTCTGCCACCCCCACACATCCCCCCTCTTAACCTTTGCAGTCACCATGATTGGCGAGATTTGTGCTGCAGCAACCTTCATCTCCAAGTTCCTGTGCACCAAGGGTCTCAGGAATGAGCAGCAGCTACAGACCTTCAGCCAGAGCCTGCAGGAGCTGCTTGTAGAACACTACAAACACCACTGGTTCCCAGAGAAGCCCTGCAAGGGATCGGGTTACCAGTGTATTCGCATCAACCATAAGATGGATCCTCTGGTTGGCCAGGCAGCTCGGCAGATTGGACTGAGCAGTCAAGAATTGGCCAGGCTTCTCCCAAGTGAGCTCACACTGTGGGTTGACCCCTACGAAGTATCCTACAGGATTGGAGAGGATGGTTCCATCTGTGTGCTGTATGAAGCCTCACCAGCGGGAGGTAGCTCTCAAAACAGCACCAATGCACAAATGGTAGATAGCAGAGGCAATTGCAATGAGGAGCCTCTTTTGGGCAGAAGGCCTTCTAAAAACTACAAAATAATGGCTGTATCAGGTTAAGATAGAGTCTACCGATGGATCATCTTATAATGGATGGATTAATTTGATTTTTGCTTTGGGTGGGCCCCTCTTAGAGATGGATTATTGAATTTAAACCATATCACAGCTGTGAAAACCTGGCATGAGATAGTGTTGATAATTTTTAAGTGATACTGCTATAACTTGGATAGTACGTTTCAATGATGTAATAGCCTGTGAGTTCAAGGAAGCATTCACTCAAGGGAGTGAACTCATAGGTTGTTTTGCTTATCCCAAACCTTGTATCTAAATTATTATACTAGTCTCTTTAAGAAAAAAAAATTTTTATAATGTATATGAGTGAATTGCTGTGTATCTGTGTAGTATGCTGAGAGGTGTCAGAACAAGGAGACAGACACCCTGAGGATTCTGGAAACTACACCTTGGCTCTCTGTTAGAACAGGCAGGTCTCATTGTCACAGAGACATGTCTGCAGCCACATAAATCTATTTAAACAAACTACCATGCGCAGTTGATCTTTCAAGGGGATTTGCACTATTATCTTGAATGTTCTCAGTAACTTTCTTGGCCATTTAGTAGGAAAGCTCAATTCTTTAAGCATGCAATTAGTTTATTAAGAATTCTACCTGGGACTTGAATGAATAAAATGTACTTAAAGACAACTAGGTCATCATATAATAGGGGAAAATGTTTTCAGTTTTGAATATAGAGACCAGAATGTGCCTTGGCAACAGGCTATTAAAGGGCACTGTCTGAGCTGGGACTATTGACACCAACTAGCTCTCCATAGATTTTATACCTTATAGTTTTATAGTTTATATTTTTATGGCTTATAGTTTTTTAAGGCCAAGTAAAAGTATTTTAGCAACTGGAGGACCAGTTTGTGAAAAAGGTTTTTTTTTTTTTTTTTTTTTTTTTTTTTTAAACATATCATCTTTCTTTTTTTTTTTTTTTTTTTTTTTTTTATTTTTCTTTTTTTTTTTTTTAATTTTTATTTTCAGCAAATCAAAAAAAAATTTAAAAAGCATTCAAACAGAATAAAATGAAAATAAACAAACAAGCAAAATACCAAGGGTCAGATATACTTATACAAGAATTCTATAGGGCCTTCAAACAAGCAACACTTTTTGAGTTATTTTAAAAAATTCAGAACCACAATAAGCTCCTTCACAAAGCAAATAATATTGAAATAGTGAAATCAAGTGTAGACCCAACAAAAATATATAAATTATAGTCCAATATCCCTCATGAATATACATACAAAAATTCACATTGAAGTAGTTGCAAACTGAATACAAGAGATATAAAAAAAATAATATTCCATGAATAACTGAACAACTGTTTTTTTTTTTTTTTAGAAGACCATACTCCATATACAGGCTGCATGTTTTGGGATAGCCCCCACTCCAGATGTTTGAGACCTACATGAAAACCAAGCTGCACATTTACAACATATGTGCAGGGAGGCCTAGGTTCAGCCCATGGAGTAGATCTGTGTAGACTAGGTATGCTCCACGGTTGGTGATTCAGTCTCTGAGAGCTCCAAGGGTTCAGGTTCATTTACTCTGTTGATCTTCCTGTGCAGTTCCTATCTCCTTAGGGCCTCAATCCTTCCACCTATTCTTCTTTAAGAGTCCTCAAGCTCCATCCACTGTTTGGCTCTGGATGTCTGTATCTGTCTGAGTCAGCTGCTGGTTAGAGCCTCTCAGAGGACAGCTTGCCCCTGTCTGTTCTCAGGCTGGAGGTTTAGATCCTGGGAGCTCTGGTTGAATCTTTTGATACTCGTTCTAAAAATGACAAAAGCACCCTCACTTTGGTCTTCCTCCTTCTTCTTGAGTTTCATGAGGTTTATGCGTTGCATCTTAGGTATTGTGTGTTTTGGGGCTAATATCCGCTTATCAGTGAGTGCATACCATGTGTGTTCTTTTGTGATTGGGTCATCTCACTCAGGATGATATTTTCTAGCTCCATCCATTTGTCTAAGAATTTCATGAGCTCATTATTTTTAATGGCTGAGTAGTACTCCATTGTGTAAATGTACCACATTTTCTGTATCCATTCTTCTGTTGAAGGACATCTGGGTTCTTTCCAGCTTCTGGCTATTATAATAAGGCCGCTATAAACATAGTGGAGCATGTGGCCCTGTTGCATGTTGAAATATCTTCTGGGTATATACCCAGGAGGGGTATAGCTGGGTCCTCAGGTAACACCATGTTCAATTTTCTGAGGTATCGCCAGACTGCTTTCCATAGTGGTTGTACCAGCTTGCAATCCCACCAACAATGGAGGAGTGTTCCTCTTTCTCCACATCCTCGCCAACATCTGCTGTCACCTGTGTTTTGGATCTTAGCCAATCTGACTGGTGTGAGGTGGAATCTCAGTGTTGTTTTCATTTGCATTTCCCTGATGACTAGGGATGCTGAGCACTTCTTTAGATGTTTCTCAATCATTCGAGTTTCCTCAGTTGAGAGTTCTTTGTTCAACTCTCTACCCCATTTTTTAATAGGGTTATTTGATGGTCTGGAATCTAGTTTCTTCAGTTCTTTGTATACCTTGGATATTAGCCCTCTATCAGATGTAAGGTTGGTGAAAATCTTTTCCCAGTCTGTTGGTTCCCGCTTTGTCCTGTTGACCGTATCCTTTGCTTTACAGAAGCTTTGCAGTTTTATGAGATCCCATTTGTCAATTCTTGATCTTAGAGCATACGCCATTGGTGTTCTGTTCAGGAACTTTTCCCCTGTGCCCATATGATCAAGGCTTTTCCCTATTTTCTCTTCTATTAGTTTCAGTGTAGCTGGTTTTATGTGGAGGTCCTTGATCCACTTGGAATTGAGCTTTGTACAAGGAGATAAGTATGGATCAATTTGCATTCTTCTACAAGTTGACCTCCAGTTGGACCAGCACCATTTGTTGAAAATGCTGTCTTTTTTCCACTGGATAGTTTGAGCTCCTTTGTCGAAGATCAAGTGACCATAGGTATGGGGGTTCATTTCAGGGTCTTCTATTCTATTCCATTGATCCTCCTGACTGTCTCTGTTCCAATACCATGCCGTTTTTATCACTATTGCTTTGTAGTACAGCTTGAAATCGGGTATGGAGATTCCCCCAGAAGTTCTTTTATTGTTGAGTGTAGTTTTCCCTATCCTGGGTTTTTTGTTGTTCCAAATGAATTTTAAGATTGCTCTTTCTATCTCTGTAAAGAATTGAGTGGGAATTTTGATAGGGATTGCATTAAATCTGTAGATTGCTTTTGGCAAGATAGCCATTTTTACTATATTAATCCTTCCAATCCATGAGCATGGGAGATCTTTCCATCTTCTGAGATCTCCTTCGATTTCTTTCTTCAGGGTGTTGAAGTTCTTGTCATACAGGTCTTTTACTTGCTTGGTTAGATTCACCCCAAGATATTTTATACTATTTGTGACTATTGTGAATGGTGTCGTTTCCATAATTTCTTTCTCAGCCAGTTTATCCTTTGTGTAGAGGAATGCTACTGATTTGTTTGAGTTAATTTTATACCCAGCCACTTTGCTAAAGTTGTTTATCAGGTTTAGGAGCTCTCTGGTGGAAGTTTTGGGGTCACTTAAGTATACTAACATGTCATCTGCAAATAGTGAAACTTTGACTTCTTCCTTTCCAATTTGTATCCCTTTGATCTCCTTCTGTTGCCTAATTGCTCTGGCTAGGACTTCCAGAACTATATTGAACAGGTAGGGGGAGAGTGGGCAGCCTTGTCTAGTCCCTGATTTCAATGGGATTGCTTCAAGTTTCTCTCATTTAGTTTGATGTTAGCTACTGGCTTGCTGTATATTGCTTTTACTATGTTTAGGTATGGGCCTTGAATTCCTGATCTTTCCAAGACTTTTATCATGAAGGGGTGTTGAATTTTGTCAAATGCTTTCTCAGCGTCAAGAGATATGATCATGTGGTTTTTTTCTTTGAGTTTATTTATGTAGTGGATTACGTTGATGGATTTCCGTATATTGAACCAACCCTGCATTCCTGGGATAAAGCCTACTTGATCATGGTGGATAAGTGTTTTGATGTGTTCTTGGATTCGGTTCGAGAGAATTTTATTCAGTATTTTTGCATCGATATTCATAAGGGAGATTGGTCTGAAGTTCTCTTTTCTTGTTGGGTCTTTGTGTGGTTTAGGTATAAGCGTAATTGTGGCTTCATAGAATGAATTGGGTAGTGTTCCTTCCGTTTCTATTTTGTGGAATAGTTTGAAGAGAATTGGTATTAGATCTTCCTTGAAGGTTTGATAGAATTCTGCACTAAAACCATCTGTACCTGGAATTTTTTTGGTGGGGAGACCTTTAATGACTGCTTCTATTTCTTTCGCAGTTATGGGACTGTTAAGATGGTTTATCTGATCCTGATTTAACATTGGTAACTGATACTTGTCTAGGAAATTGTCCATTTCATCCAGATTTTCCAATTTTGTTGAGTATAGGCTTTTGTAGTAGGATCTGATGATTTGTTGAATTTCCTCGGTTTCTGTTGTTATGTCACCCTTTTCAGTTTGGATTTTATTGATTTGGATACTGTCTCTCTGCCCTCTGATTAGTCTGGCCAAGGGTTTATCTATTTTGTTGATTTTCTCAAAGAACCAGCTCCTGGTTTTATTGATTCTTTGTATAGTTCTCTTTGTTTCTATTTGGTTGATTTCAGCCCTGAGTTTAATTATTTCCTGCCGTCTACTCCTCTTGGGTGTTTTTGCTTCTTTTTGTTCTAGAGCTTTCAGGTGTGTTGTCAAGCTGCTAGTGTGTTCTCTCTCCAGTTTCTTTTTGTATGCACTTAGAGCTATAAGCTTTCCTCTTAGCACTGCCTTCAGTGTGTCCCATAGGTTTTGGTATGATGTGTCTTCATTTTCATTAAATTCTAAAAAGTCTTTAATTTCTTTCTTTATTTCTTCCCTGACCCCATTATCAACGAGTAGAGTATTGTTCAGTTTCCATGTGAGTGTGGGCTTTCCATTGTCTTTGTTGTTATTGAAGACCAGCTTTAGACCATGGTGATCTGATAGGATGCATGGGATTATTTCGATTTTTTTATATCTGTTGAGGCCTGTCTTGTGACCAATAATATGGTCTATTTTGGAGAAGGTACCATGTGGTGCAGAGAAAAAGGTATATTCTTTTGTTTTTGGGTGAAATGTTCTATAGATATCTGTTAAGTCCATTTGGTTTAAAACTTCTGTTAGTTTCACTGTACTTCTGTCTAGTTTCCGTTTCCCTGATCTGTCCAGTGCTGAGAGTGGGGTATTGAAGTCTCCCACAATTATTGTGTGAGGTGCAATATGTGCTTTGAGCTTTAGTATGGCTTCTTTTATGAAAGTGGGTGCTCTTGCATTTGGTGCATAGATGTTCAGAATTGAGAGTTCATGTTGGTTGACTTTTCCTTTGACAAATATGAAATGACCTTCCTTATCCTTTTTTATATCTTTAAGTTGAAAGTCAATTTTATTCGATATTAGTATGGCTACTCCAGCTTGTTTCCTAGGACCATTTGCTTGAAAAATTGTTTTCCAGCCTTTTACTCTAAGGTAGTGTCTGTCCTTGTCACTGAGGTGGGTTTCCTGTATGCAGCAAAAAGTCGGATCCTGTTTGCGTATCCAGTCTGTTAGTCTATGTCTTTTTATTGGGGAATTGAGTCCATTGACATTAAGAGATATTAAGGAGAGGAGACTGTTGCTTCCTGTTATTTTTGCTAAAAGGGGAGGCATTGTTTGTGTGGCTATCTTCTTTTGGGTTTGTTGGACGTGGATTACTTTCTTGCTCTTTCTAGGGTATGATTGCTCTCCTTGTAATGGGTCTTTCCTGCTATTATTCTTTGTAGTGCTGGGTTTGTGGAAAGATATTGTGTAAATTTGGCTTTGTCATGGAATATCTTGGTTTCTCCATCTATGGTAATAGAGAGTTTTGCTGGGTATAGTAGCCTGGGCTGGCATTTGTGTTCTCTTAGGGTCTGCATGACATCTGACCAGGATCTTCTGGCTTTCATAGTCTCTGGTGAGAAGTCTGGTGTAATTCTGATAGGTCTGCCTTTATATGTTACTTGGCCTTTTTCTCTTAATGCTTTTAAAATTCTTTCTTTGTTTTGTCATTTTGTGTTTTGATTATTATGTGACGCGAGGTATTTCTTTTCTGGTCTAGTCTATTTGGTGTTCTGTAGGCTTCTTGAATGATTATGGGCATCTCGTTCCTTAGGTTAGGGAAGTTTTCTTCTATGATTTTGTTGAAGATATTTACTGGCCCTTTAAGTTGTGAATCTTCACTCTCTTCTATACCTATTATCCTTAGGTTTGGTCTTCTCATTTTGTCCTGGATTTCCTGGATGTTTTGTGTTAAGAGTTTTTTGCATTTTTCGTTTTCCTTGACAGTTGTGTCAATATTTTCTATGGTATCTTCTGCACCTGAGATTCTCTCTTCTATCTCTTGTATTCTGTTGGTAATGCTTGCGTCTGTGACTCCTGATTTCTTTCTTAGGTTTTCTATCTCCAGAGTAGTCTCCCTTTGTGATTTCTTTATTGTTTCTATTTCCATTTTTATGTCCTGGATGGTTTTGTATAAATCCTTCACCTGTTTGGTTGTGTTCTCTTGTGATTCTTTAAGGGCTTTTACCTGTTTACCTGTGTTCTCCTCGGATTCTTTGAGAATGTTATTTATGTCCTTCTTAAAGTCCTCCATCATCATCATTAAAAGTGATTTTAGGTCTGACTCTTGCTTTCCTGGTGATATGGGGAGTTCAGGACTTAATGTGGGAGAACTAGGTTCTGATGATGACATGTGTTCTGGGTTGCTGGCCCTTGTATTCTTGCTCTTGCCTTTTGCCATCTGGATCTCCTTGGTGCTACCTGTGCTGTCTCTGGCTGGAACCTGTCTTTCCTGTTCTCTTGGTTGTGTCAGAACTGTTTAAGTTGGGTGTCGCTGCTGAGGTTCGAGCTAGGGCCCAGGGTCTGCTCAGTGCTTTGGTCCGGACCGGAAGGAATCAGTGCTCTGGGCCAGGAGTGAGTTCCTGGATCCCTGTGGGCCCTGGTTACTCCCTGTTTGGGGCAGGTGTTGCTGCCTCCTTGCTTAAGAAGCTGCTGGAGTTAGAGCTCCTGGGAGCCACGCTTCCTCTGGGTTCTGTGAGATTGGGCGCAGAGTTGCCGCCCGATCTGCTGAGCGCCCAGGCCCAAACCGGAAGAAACCAGTGCTGGGGCCCGGAGTTTGTACTTGGGTCCCAGTGGGTCCCGGTTACTCCCTATTTGGGGCAAGTGTTGCTGCCTCCTTGCTTAAGGAGCTGCTCGAGTTAGAGTTCCTTGGAGCTACGCTTCCTCTGCGTTCTGTGAGATTGTTTGCAATATTGCTGCCCGAGATCTGCTGCGTGCTCAGGTCCAAACCGGAAGGAACCAGTGCTGGAGCCAGGAGTGAGTACCTGGGTCCCGGTGGGTCCCAGTTACTCCCGGTTTGGGGCAAGTGTTGCTGCCTCCTTGCGTAGGAAGCTGCTTGGGTTAGAGCTCCTAGGAGCCCTGCTTCCCCTGGGTTCTGTGGGATTTGGTGTAGAGCTCCCGCCTGGGATCTGCTGGGAGCTCCGACCCAGACCGGAAGAAGCCGGTGCTCCGGGCCAGGAGTAAATCCCTGGGTCTCAGTGGGTCCCGGTGGGTCCCAGTTACTCCCTGTTTGGGGTGGGTGTTGCTGTCTCCTTACCAGAGATACTGCCTGGGTCAGAGCTGCTGGGTGCCCCACTTCTGCCGGGTTTTGTGAGGTTCAGTGCAGAGCTGCCTCCAGGGATCTGCTGCCTGGATCCATATCATCTTTCTTAAGAATTTTGTTAGCTGCTATTTATTTGGGAAATTTTGAACTTGTATAAATTTCCACAGTTCATGTATATTGACTGTGGCAAAGTTGTACAGATTTCCATATTTTAGATGACATGTAATCAGTTTTTATCACCTAAGATAAATCGTAGCTTTGATAACAAACTATGTCCTATTCTATGATGCCAATAATGTACTTGACAGGCCTAGCAGGTTCCACACAGGCTGAACACCATCCATGTACAGTAAAATTTCAAGAACTGCACCTGTCAGAGACATAGTCACACTCCCTGGCCTAGCGGAGTTCAAACTACAGCGCATCCAAGCCCACGGAGAGCTCAACATTACGTCCTGCTGTTGTTCTACTAAGACCCCAGGCTTGGCTGAGGTCCTACACTACAGGCCAGCCTACTGAGCTTCATCATCCTGAATCTCCTAGGCCATGTTTGGGTCAAGCATCGCACTGTGAAGCCTACTAGCAGACCCCTGCCATCCTGTACCAGCTCACAGTAGCCAGAAACCCCATGATCCTGGGTAGACAATGCACCCTAGTCAGTGTCCAAATTCCCTACTTGGCTTTTACCATCACTATGCTCACAGTCAGAGGAACAGCCCAGACTGGTGAGTTGTCAAGATTCAGTTTTCAGTGCCTTCCTCAGATTCTCTGGCCTGGTTTGGGTCAAGTAGATCACTGACTTGCCCAACCCCCAGTGAGTCGCTCAGAGACTTTGTTCACCATTTTAATCCCTGAAATCACATACCCAGCTAGGTTGAAGCAGCCCAGTACTGGTAAGTGAGGAAGACCATGGTCTCCCACATCATCCTCAATGCTGCCAAGCTTAGCTGTTGTCAGAAAGGCTGCACACCAGCACTGCATGGTGAGTTCCCAAGTCGTCCTCACACTCCGTGGCCTAACTGTGGTCAATCAGAATATGTATCATCCCAACCTGGTAACAACTCAATATATTATCCTTCCAGTATCACAATAATGATCTATGGTCTTGCTTGTGTGCCATAGCCTGAACATCATAACCCAGCCTGGAACCTGAACCAAATCCTGCACTCCGAAGTTATCCTCATTGTTCCAGGTCTATGCATTGCTGAAACAGCCTGGGCATCAGTCTGTCCTGGTGAGACTCTCCTTTGCAGGGCTGTATCTCTTCTTGGTGAGAAGATTCCACTCTTCTGCAGCAAATTGAAACTCCCAGGGTGAAATTGGAGCAAACACATTGCTGCTTAGTCAAGCTTGGTAGTGAGTCAGACCCCCAATTTTCTTCCTACCAGCTCAGATTACTGACTGATTTAAAATTCCCAGGTATATAAACAGACCAGCCTACATCTTGGTGAGAAACCACAATCATACCCTTCTATGGCACAAAAGCCATATCATTGAATATCTGAAACCTTTCCCCAATCCATCTCATCAGCAACCTACCTTAGTAATCAAGAGTGTTCTTGTGTGCTCCATCCTCACTTGAGACATATCTATGGTCCCTCTGATTGTCCATCAACCCAGCCTATAAACACCCAAGATCACCACATATGTTACCTTCCCTGCACTCAGTCTCGATTGGCCAGACTAGTGAGTGTCCAATGTTCCCACCTGCCTTTACAGGTCTAGGTCAGGCCCTGAGTAATAACCCAGCTCTGTAAGTGATAAAGTTACCCTAGTGCCTTTCCCAGCCTCAAGGAGTACTTTGAGTCAACCAGATAGAAAATTCCTGACCAGTGGAACCTGGCAAATGACTCAGGATGCTGCCTTCCTATGTTAAGCCCATAATCTCTGCTGTCTAAGTCAAGCCTCCTGGACAGCAGCCCTGACTGGAGTCAAGCTGTCTGTTCATGAGGCTTGGACTCTCATGAATGATCAAGTCTCCCTGACTAGCACTTTTATTGGAAACCGACAGCTAGGTTTGCTCAAGCAAGTTATTCAAGTAGCAAGCAGAAGAGGTAATGAAGATTCGGACCTCCCAATATACCTCATACTTACAGATATGTGAGCCCAGTATGGTGAGCTCCCAAGAATGTTGCTTACCTGATTCATCCTCACACCCCTTGACCTGGAAGTGGTCAGACTGTGTACCATCCCACCGTGGAGAGAGCTTAATATATGATCCTGTTTGTGTCTAACACTCCCAGTCAGCTTGAGTGGGAACCTGTACTCAAGAGCCATCTGGTGGGTGACTTAGACCCTTGCACTGTCAGGATATCCCTACAGACTTAGAGCTAGTTTTCGTGAAACAACACCATTAGTCATGAGCCGAGTCTGGCGAGGGATCAACAACCTACCCTGCTTTATCATCCTCAGGATCTCAGACCTAGTTCTGACAAAGCAAGTCACTAAGAAGCAAAGACTGGTTAGTGACTCACAATCTTGCCTTCTACACAAGCTAATATTAGTAAGTGATCTCAAAAATCCCAGGCAGACTGCTGAGTAACCACAAATTATGCATTTTTCAAGCATCTCCACACTCACACTCACCTATCTGGGGCCAAATAAGCTTCTGTTATCCCAGGCCATGTTCACAATCCCAGGAACAGCTAGGGTCAAGTTACCTTCTCACCCAACTACCTTGGTCAGTGATAAGGACTGGGCCCTCCTCCACCACCTATCTCAGAACTTGTATGAATCAACCAGACTGGATAACAGCCCAGCCTACTCAAAGAGTCAAGTCTCTCTTCCAGCAGCATCTTTACACTTTCAGGCCTACCTGTGCCCAAGGGGCTTGGTCACCAGTCCAGCATAGTGTTGGATCACCACCTACCTTCACATTCCCTACAGTCATAGGGTAAGATGGGGTCATAACCTGAGTACCAGGCCAGCCTAGTGAGTACCTACCTTCGCCATTCTCAAACACACTGGATTATCTTGGGCCATTTGGCCTGACCAACATCGCAGCATGGTGAATTATCAAGACTTCCCCTCCAGACCTTTCAGGCCCCCAGACATAATTCAGGCAAAATAGATTTCTGGTAGCATGACTAGTGACTCAGACCTGTGCATTATTGTGCCATATCAAATATTCTAGTTCCAGCTGGGGATGTACATTCTAGGAAGCAGGCTAGACTGTTAACTACCCAAGGCATGCCCTCCTATACCATCCTTACATTGCATGGCTCCCAGCTTTCCCACTAGGCCAGACCACTGGTAAACTAAAATGCTACCCTTCCCTACAATTAAAATACTTTCTTATTTATATGGGGCCAAAAGGATAGCTCATAGCCCCACCTATGAGTGACTGAGATCTTTGATCAGTCGTGACATTCCCCAGTCCCAAGAAGAAAAGGTGTCAAACTGTTTGTCCATCAGCCTACCTTGATGAGTGATCAAGGCAGGGTCCTCATCAACCACCATAAAAACGCCAGGACTTCTTAGCTTTAAATAGCCTGATCACCATTGCAGCCTAGACAAGATCCAGATTCTTCCCTCTCAAGCTAGCCTCAGACTCCTGGGCCTAACTCGGTTCAAGCAGCCTTCCCATCAGACAAGCCTAGTAAGTGTCCATGATACCAACATGTAAACATCTTCCTGACACAGCTCATGATTAGGACACACAACTTGAGCAAAGGGCAGCCTAGAAATTGCCTGCTAGCCCTATGTTTCTTACTGTCCTCACTTTCACTGATTGAGCTTGGATCATATAAAATGCAAAACAGCCCAGCCTAGTGAATGATCAAGATTCCATCTCTTTCCTGAGACCTTAGACCTAGTCTCATCAAATAGTTGGTCCTATAACCCATCCTGGTGAGAAATCTATAACCTGCCCACTAGTTCCATGCCCATGATCACAGGCACATCTAGGCTTAAGCAAGCTGGGTGGGTATTGGTTCAGGCTAGTGATGGATCCGGAAACCTGCCTTTCTCCACCATTAGCACATTCAGAAGATAAAGACCCTACCTTCATATACTATCCCCCCACTCCTAGGCCTAGCTTGGGTCACATATATTACACAACATCCCATATTAATGAATGAACAAGATCCAGACCTCTCACACAATCTTGTATTCTCTAGCCTATCTGGGGTCAATTAGACTGTGTATCATCATGTCATGGTAGAAGCTCAATTTCACACCCTGTTTGCATTATACAAATCCTCCCAGGCTTACCTTGGGTCACACAGTATGCACTGCATGCCAGCCTTGTGAGTGTCCTAGGTCTTTTACATCAAGGTCATCCTCAGTCCCTGGCCTCTCTCAGGTGAAGCACCCTGAACATCAGCCCATCTTGGAAAGAGACAGAGGGCACATAATCCCAAATCATCATACTCTCAGACCTAGTTCTGGTTAAGCAGGTGGCAGACCTATAAGCCTTAATAGTGACCTAGAACCCTGTCCACCCATACCACCTCAGGCTAGCTAGTGACATAACTATTCCAATCATGCTGGGCATCAGCCCAGACTGTTGAGGGACCCAGAATACTGCCTTTCCCCACCATTACCACATCCAGAAGGCTTTACTTTGGCTAAAATGCATACATACAAGCCTGCTTATGAGGAAAGCAGATCTTGGCAGTCTGGTGCCATCCCTAGTTCCTAATGAGCTGAGTTCAAGATGCCTGCTAAGTAGCCTACCCTGTGAGTTATCCAGACCAGGTCCTCCAACATCCTATCAATCCCAGGAACTGTTAGGGTCAAGCAGTATAGGCACTAACAGAGTTGGTTCCATGATCAAATTCCCTAACTCCCTCATTATTTGCAAACTTACAGGCTTGGTTCTGGTGAAGCAGCTTGAACATCAGCACAGCCTAGTGAGTACCTATAATTCATATCTGTCTTCACTTTCTTCATACTGACAGGCTAGTATCAAGTCATATGGCCTGAACATCAGGACAGTCGAACGAGTCCAATATACCCATGTGCCTACATCATTGCCACAGGGCAAGCTTGTGTCATACAGCCTGAGAAACATCCAAGCTGGATAGGGCTATCATCAGCACCATCATCAGACTCCCAGTCTTAGTTCAGGACAAGCAGAACACTGAACAGCCAGGCTTGGTAAGAGGTCTATACTGCCTGTGCCATCCCCACAACCAAAGACTCAAATGGTGTCAAGCAGGGCTGGGCACCCACCCTGACTGTTATGTGATTAAACCCCTGCCATATGTAGTATCTATACACTGCCAGGGCTATATGAGGTGCCAGACCACAAATAATACTCAGCTTGGTAATATCCCAAGATTCTCAGCTGCCCTTGCCTCTTCCTGGCCTACCTGAGGTCAAGTCAAACTATCCGTTATCACACAGCTGGTGAAAACTAGAGATTCTATCTTATTTGTAACTTAATACTTTCCGCAGGCCTACCTCTGGTCAAGTACCTTGGCCATCAGCACAGGCTACTGAGAGCCTTTCTACTTAACCTTTCTAGATCCATCTTGGCTCATAGACTTTGAACAATAGCCTAGGCTGTTGAGTGATCTAGATTCCCCTTCTGTACCATTGTCAGACTACCAAGCCACCTTGGTGAGGGACTAACAACTCCACCTTCCTATGCCATCTTCATAGCCTAAGTCCCAGTCAGGATCAAGATACCAGTCCAATTGATTAAGATCCTGCCCTCGCAGTTTGTCTTCACATCAACATGTCTAGCTTGGGTTGTGCTGCTTGCCTACCATCTCAGCCATGTGAATGTCCATGAACCCTTCCCATCCACATCATCACCACACTCCCTGGTTCAGTTTGGATCAAAAAGATTAAGAGCAGGTCTAGACTGGTGAGTGTTCAAGATCCTGTCCTACACACCATCCTCCCATGCCCAGCCTTGGATGGTGTCAGGAAACCTACACACCAGGCTGACATGGTGAATTTCCAAGAACCTCACCCTACATGGATATCTTCCCAACCCTTGGCCTAGCTGGGGTTGTTCAGATTTTGCACCATCCTAGCCTAGTAAGAGTTCAAGGTGGTACCCTGCGTGTGTGATGCCAAACCTGGAATGGGTTACACAGACTTCGCTTCAGCCTAGCCTGCCTAGTGACCAGAAAGTACTCTTTTTCTCCCAGGATATTCCCAGTTTCTGGCTCCTGCTCTCAAGGGAAAAAAAAGACCATACCTTTCTACACCATTTTCACACTCTCGGGCATAGTAAGACTCACATAGCTCCCAGACCAGCCAATCCTTCTTTGTGACCTATATCCCTGACTTCCAGTATCTGCTCTGACTAGGAGTGACCTCACAATCACAGGAAGACTATAGATACACACAACCAGCTGAGCAGTCCCCTGAGCCCCATCATTTCCTACCATTACCCTAGCTTGGGTCAAATAACCTATACACAAGTTCAGCCTATAGGTGACTCTGATCTTGTACTCCTGTGCCACCCCCACAGTCCCAAGGCAAACTGGGTTCAAGACACCTTCTCACCAACTTATATCAGTTACATAATTAAGTCCTGGCTGTCATTCACTCATTTTAATATTCCCAAGACTTGATGGTGACAAGCAGCTTGGCCATGAGAGGAGAGGAATCCCCTAGTGCTCTAATGATCACGAGTTTCCCCTCAGGTATCTCTCTCATACTCCCAGGCCTATCTTGCTTCCTAGAGCTTGAGCAACTGCCCAGCCAGATGAGTGGCCCTAAGGCAGCTGTCTTAGACTCCAAGGACTCTTCTGAGTCAAGCACATTCCTGACCAGCATAGACAGGTCAGTGGCCCAGACATCTGGTTTCATGCAGATTCTACAGTGTTGGGTCAAAATGGGGTCAAAGATCCTCACTACCTGCCTAGTCTGGTGAGTGCCCAAGATCCTGTCCTCTAATCCCATCCTGACAGTGTCAGGCCTAGCTGTTGTCACAAAGCCTGATGAGTTCCCACAAACCTTATTAGTACATAGCTATTCTCATGCTATCTGGCATCAATTTGCCTGTGTACCATCTCAGCTTTGTGAGAAAGCTCAATATCCTGTCTTGTCAGTATCTCACTAATATCCTTTTTAGGACTAACATGGGTCCTACAGCCGGCATTCTAGCCTGGCCTGGTGAAAAACCTGGACCTTCATCTTTTCAGGGCATCCCCATAGTTCCAAGAATAGAACAGCTGAAGCCACCTTGGCACCAGGCCATCCTGGTGACAGATCAAGACCCAAACGTCATGCAGCACTGGCATACTCCCCAACCTAGTTAGGGTCAAGCCCCTTAAAAATCTGCCAAGCCTGGTTCATGTTGCCCTCAGGCTACAACTCTTACATTCTCTAGCTTCAAACTCTCCACGCCTAGCTTGGGTTCATAGTCTGGGCATCAACCTATCCTCCTGAGGAATCAAGACTCCACCTTCCTGTACTACCCTAACATTTTTTGGGCCTAATTCTAGTCAAATACTTCACTGACCAGCTAAGCCTGGTAGGTGAACCAGAGGCCTGCCCTTCTATACAATGGCTAGACACTCAAGCCAAGCTCAGTTCCCAAAGCCTATATACATGTACCACATGAGTTACCCAGAGTTTTGCCCACCCCCATTGCCATCCCCTGACTTCCAAGCTGAGCTCAGGTCAAGTTGTCCTCTCACAAGCATATACTGTTGAGTGATCAAGACCAGGTATCCCCTACTATACAAACATGTGTAGGAATTCTTGTGGTCCAACAGCCTGGGTGTTATAAGTACCAAGTCAATGGTCAAGATGTTCCCTTCCCACACCAACTTCACACTCAAAAGCCTAGCTGTGCTCAAGCAGTTTGCCCAACAGTACACCTTAGAGAGTACCTAATAGGCCCACCTGCTTTTGCCATCATTATGCTAACTGTCCTAGCTTGGGTCATACAGCCTTAGCAAAATCCCAACCTGGTGAGTGATTATAACTCCCCTTCCAACATCTCCCTCGGGCTCTTAGGCCTAGTCGTGGTCAAGCAAATCACTGATAAGCACAACACATGCTAATGGAAACTGCCCACATGTACCATCCCAGCTAGAATCAAGGTCCCTGAGAAATACCCCAAACTGGTGACTAAGAGTTTATCACCCCACACTATCCTCATAGTACCAGGCCTAGTTGTAGTCTAACAGGTAACCTATCAGCACAGCATAGTAAGTAACCAAGTAAGTAACCAAGATGCCTACCTGTTTCCACCTTCTTGACACTTATAGGACAAAATTGGGGCACACGGCCCAAACAACACACCCTGTACACCAATATAGTCAAGTGATTTCCCAAGAATCTCACCAGAACTATGCTCATACATCCTGGGCTACCTTAGGTCAATCAGATTGTGCACCATTGTAGCCTAATGAGAGCTTAAGATCCTATCCTGACACGGTCATACTAATTCTTCCATGACTAGCTTGGGTCACACAGCTTAACTCAACCCAGTCTGATGAGTGACCAGAACCCTCGCACTTACAGAACATGTCCACAATGCCAGGCCAGATTGGGTGAAGCAGTCTGGGCACCAGTTCCTTATGGTAAGTGATCAAGGTCCCACCTTCTGGCACCCTCTTCACATTCCCAGGCATAGTTCCCATCAAAGAGTTCTCAAACAAGCCAAGGTTTTTTTTTTTTTTTTTTTTTTTGTTTGTTGTTTGTTTTTGTTTTTGTTTTTTTTTTTTTTTTTTGTTTTTTGTTACCCAGACCTTTTGGAACCTGCTCGGATAAAGGAGTAATCTCACAATCACAGGTAAATTGTACACCAGGCCAATCGGGTGAGTGATCCTGAACCCCACTTGCCCACTATTACCATACCCTCAGACCTATCTTGGGTCAAAACTTCTGCACACAAACTCAGCTTGTGAGTACCCAGATCTTTATCTACCTGTGCTATCACCATGGTCCCTGGTCAAGCTGGGGTCAAGTTGCCTGCTCACTAGCCTACCTCAACAAGTAAACAAGACCTATTACTCCCCTACCTTTTTGACACTTGTAGGATTTGTTAGAGTTAGGCAATATGGTTACCAAAGGAGATAAAAGAGTGTCCTAGTGTCCTAGTGCCCTAGTGATCAAGACTCTCCACTCATGCAACTTCCTTACACTCATGGGTCTAGCTTGTGTCATAGAGTCTGAGCAACAGCCCAACCAGTGAGTGATCAAGTCTCTCACTTCTGTACCACCCTCAAACTCCCAGACCTACATGTGATCAAGCAGCTTCCCAATCAGACCAGGTCAATGAGAGCCTGAGAACTCCACCTGCCTTCACCTTCTTCAACCTCACAGGTCAAAATTGGCTCACACAGCATGATCACTAGGCTAGCCCAGTGAGTACCCAACATCTATCTCCATCTGTCTTCACAGTCTCTCATTCTGTCTGACCTAACTGAAGCCAATCAGACCATGCAGCATCCCAGCCTGGTGAGAGCTGAAGATCCTTGCACAGCCAGGCTCAGCTTTAGGGTCCACAGCCAGCACTCTTTCTCAGCCAGTTCAGTCACCCAGACCCTTGAAATCTCAGAACACTTTCACAGTCCCATGCGGGTCCCGCGGCAGAAACACAGGTTAGCTTTCCATGGTGGCAGGCCCCAATACCACGAGAAAGTCCACAGGTTCCAAAGCTTTATTGTTCATGGTGTGTGATAGATGGTCTAGATGTGCACCCCCCACTTAAGCCAGAGTGGGCCTGGCTTAAATAAGGGAGGGGGAAGAGGAGGGTCATTTAATTTAGCTATGCCCTCTGGCCTTTAGGTAACTCATTAATATGGAAGTCTCTCGAGGCTGAAGCCTGTAGTCATGCCTTCTACCTGTGTGTGGATGGTGATGAAAACCTCTCTGGGAGGGGCTGCTTAGCTAAACGTGACTGCAAGGCACAGGTTAATGGAGATGTAGACCATGTGCCAGGAGCCTGGAATCTGGGGGCATGGCAAGATATATCCAGTCCCTACACAGGCAATTGTAGTAGAAGAAATTATTTAAACTGCCAAATTTATTGCTGTAAAATCTCCTACCGAAAGGAGACCAGTAAAGGAAAACACAACTAAATAATTATGGTATAAATAGCACGCCTAGATTGGGCAGATTTACCACTACACTACTCTAATCCCTAGCTATGAGATCCCTTATAACTTGCGGTTTATCCGTGCTTGTCCTTCTGGCTCTGGCTCCTCTGGGATTAAAGTCGCCACCTGCCTCTGCCTCCCAAGTGCTGGGATTAAAAGGTGTGTGCCACCACTGCCTGGCTCACTTTCTTTAAAAAAAAAAAAAGAAAGAAAAGAAAAAAATACAACTTTTACTCTTAGGTGAATAGAATTAAATTTCTAGTGAATTCGTGCCTGAATTTATTTAAATCGGCCTCTGCCATATCTTGTTTATGGACATCTTGGACAGTCTGTGACTGCCTTTGATGACATTTCCTAACTAATTTTAAATTCTTATTAGGATCCTGATGGGTTTTATGATTAGACACTGACACTGGGGGGATGTTAATTTGGGTTTTCCACTGCTGTAAAAGATCTCTTCCCAATAAGTTAATGACTATATCAGCCACATAGGGCCTCAGTTTTCCTACCTGACCTTCTGGTTCTATACATCTAAGCCATCTGGTATTTTGTTTTATTTGGGATAAAGTCCCAACTCCTTGAAACTGGATGTCTACTTCTTGAAGTGGCCAACTTTCAGGCCAAGAATTTGAAGAGATAATGGTGACATCTGCAGTTCTTTATAGGCCTCTCAGACCCACTCAGCTTTCAATACACACTAGTGTAGCCTAAAAGGCTGCCCGAACCATATTCGAGGGTTGAGGGGCAATGAATATTTATCTCAGGTTAGTTGAGTTCTAAGCAGTAAGTTGGGCACCAATTTGTAGTAGAGATTATTTAAACTGCCAAATTTGTTGCTGTAAGGTCTCCTACCCAAAGGAGACCAGTAAAGGAAAACACAACTCAATAATTATGGGTATAAATTGCACGTCTAGATTGGGCAGATTTACCACTACACTACTCTAATCCCTGGCTATGAGATCGCTTATAACTTGTGGTTTATCTAGGCTGTGTGGTTGTCTTTCCACCTCTGGCTCCTCTGTCATCGGCTTCCTACTCCTTCCTCTGACAACTTCCTTCTGCTGTCGATTTACTTCTGCTTCGACTTCTTCCTGCTTCTCTCTCCCTTTTATATCGAATTCCTCTCACTCTCTCCTCCCCTAAGCCTTTTTCTCCGCCTCCCCTCCTACTGCCCAATCACTGGCTCTAGCCTTTATTTTACAAGCTTAATTGGACAGAAGGTTCGCAAGACGCCACTGGGTACAGATTCAATCATCCTCTGCAGCCCTTCCCAGGAAAGTGCAACTAGGATCAAAATACAAGGCTGGGGCTATCCACTGGGAACTAGGATCAAAATACAAGGCTGAGGCTATCCACAACAGGCAATGGACACCTGTTTAGTCTCCTGCTATCTCAAAACCAGTGCTCTACCGGGGAGACCAAATCATCCTTTAGTCCTATAGTCCCAGTGTAGTTTGGGTGAAGCAGCAATCACATAATTATTGCATGCCTCCAGTTCTAGAACCATGAAGAGGGGTTGGGAAAATGAAGAAAGGACACTAAAGAAACAACAGACACATACATAGAAAAACTGGGCTCATGGATGGAGAAGCCATAGTACCACTGAAGTTCACCATGTTTATTGTATATAGTTGAAGAGGAAGGCAGAATTTATTACGTGCAGTTGAACAGAAGACAGCTTTAACTTATCAGCTTATCATAGTACCAGTCTCTGTAGGGGAGCAACCTTCAGACCATAAACATCTATGTTTGGAAAGAAAGCATGGATTTTCTACATACACTGTCAACATTCACACTCAGACCCAAGGAAAACTTCGTCATCTCTCTGAGTCTCAGGTATAGAAGGCTTTACTACTTCCATGGTGCTGAGGCATTGGAGTCCATGACATGCCCATGTGCATCTCCATGTCAACAACACATATTCACTCAGGACTTTACTTGATCCCTATGGTAAGTTTTCAAGAACCTCTGGTCTCAGAACTATCCTCACTCTCCTTACAGTAGTTGGAGTCAATATGACTGAGCATAGTGAGAGCTAGAAAGTCCATCTTGCTGGCATAACACTAATACTCCTAGACCAAGCTTGGGTTGAATAGCCTGCACTAAATCCAAGTCTGGTGAGTGACTTGGACATTTGCACCCTTAAAATCCCCCCACATTCCAGCATTGATGAGGTCAGGCTGCATGCTTACCAGTCTACCCTGGTGAATGATCAATATAAGGCCCTCTCTAGCTAACTTAATAATCTTAGGATATGGTGGGGTCACTCAGCCTGGTTACCAGCACAGTCTAGTAAGTGATCAAGACTCTCTCCTCCTGCAACATCCTCATACTCTAAGGTGACATTCTTGTTAAATAGGTTGGCCCTCAACACAACCTAATGAATATTCCCCACACTCAAAGGCCAAGGCTGGGTCACATGACAACCAAGCCAGTATGGTGAGTGCCAACATCCTCAACTGCCTTCACCATCCACATGTTCATAGATCTAGCTTGGTTCACATACCCTGAGCAACGAACAGACCAGTCTAGTGAGAGATGAAGACTCCTCTCCAACACCTTCTTCAGACTCCTAGGCCTAGGTTCAATCAAGTAGATCTATCTTAGCATAGCCCTGTGAGTGACAAAGGCCCCTGCCAACATCACTCTCCCACTCCCAGCTGTAGACAAATAACCTATGCACCAGCACAGACTAATAGGAGCAACAAAAACTCTACCTTCCCATACCATCCTTACGTAGCCAGGCCTAGTTAGTATCAGAGAGTTTGTAAGGTATTGCCCAGCATGGTTATTTTCCAATGTCTCCCCTTGCCTTCACACTCTTACCATCTCTGTCCTAGCTGAGGCAAATCAGACTGCATATCACCCCAGTCCAGTGAAAACTCTTAAAATAAGTGAAAATAAGTGAAAGATCTTATCCTGGAGGTGTCCTATTAATAATTATCCTGTGCCTTGCTTTAGTCACAAAGCCTTTACTCAACTCCAGCCTGGTGAGTAACCCAGACCTGTGCACTCCTAAGACCCCAGTGATTCACAGCATTCTAGGAATAATTTTTTAGCTACTATATGGAAGTGTCACCTGTCAATAAAAATCTGATGGCCTATTAGCAAAATCCAGGAAGTTAAAGGTGGGGGTTCTGGGAGAGAGAGAGAGAGGGAGAGAATGAGAATTCTGGGAAAGAGTCAAGCACCAAGCATGGGAGATTCACCTTGGGCTCAGAGGAAGTCAGACTTATGAAGCTCAGGAGAGGTAACTAGCCATGTGGCAGACATAGAATAGTATAAATGGGCTAATTGAGTTACAAGGTAGTCAGGAAACAAGTCTAGCTTATGACCCAGGCATTTGTAAATAAATAATAAGTCTCCCAGTCGTTATTTGGGAACTGGGGCACTAGTGGAAAAGCCTGTTGTTACAGTTGCAGGCCTATCTTGTTTCATAAAGCCTGGTAGTTGTGGTGATATATTTTTTTCTCAAAAGCAAGCATTTGAAGAGATAAATTTTACAAGTCCCTGTAAAGAAGTTGTTACTATGCCTTGAGATCATTTGAAATTATGTACTTAATCTATTACCAACTCTATTCAGCTGTTTAAGTTTAACCTGCCTTTAAGAAAACATGCTTTTATAACCTAAGCTGAATCTATACTGTAATCTCAAAGTAGGTACTCTTTCATGTCTTTGATCCACAATATTTTATGTTATATGCGTGTGGTGTGGTAATCATTTATTGAAAGCAACCTTAAAAATATCCCATAAATGTTGGAAGTAACAAGTAGATATAAGTTGATGGCATCTCTGTGCAGTTTTGAGTGCTACTGTGGGTCAACTGAAGTCAGTAGACCAACTTCTTTCCTTGTGAAACTCAAATCATCACACACCATGTTTTCTGTGCTGTTCAGTAAACACAGAGGGATGAATAACACAGACAAGCAACAAAGATTAATCTCTCCCCCCTCTCTACACACACACACACACACACACACACACACACACACACAAACATGTGCACACATAAGACAGGCCACAGACCACAAGCTACAGATGAAAGACTTACAGAGAGAAATGGAGAATTTAAATTGGGACTTGCTCTTGGTATAAATCCCACAGGCAGAAGTCTATTTCCATTCTTCAATGCATCATTGGATGTCTCAGTCACTAAGAGTTTCTACCTCCCCTTAACCTTGAGTACATATTTGGGGATCTCAAGAAAAAAGGGAAATCAGACCTAAGAACAGAGATCTCTTTGCCCGCAGGCACCTGCTGAGGGCTTACTCGATTTCTTTGCTCCTTTTTAATTCTTATTAAGGCCAGTTTACTTCTAAAGAGTGAGCATGATTTTTCCTACAGCACTCCTGCTTTACTTTATCTGCAACCTTTTATCTCCTAAATCTCATATGTATGTACAAAAATGTTTTCCCAGATGTATTAGTCAGGATTCTCTAGAGTCACAGAAATGATGGCACATCTCTATCTATCTATCTATCTATCTATCTATCTATCTATCTATCTATCTATCTATCTATCTATCTTTATTAAGGGAATTTATTGTAATGACTTAAAATCTGCAGTCCAACTAACCCAACAGTGGGCAGCTGTGAATTTGAAGTCCAAGAATCTAGCAGTCGCTCAGTCCCATGAGGCTAGTTGGTTCAGCTGGTCTTCTGTAGAAGTAGGTTCCAACTGATGTGGTAGCAAGTAAGTGCAAGCTAACAAAGAAGAGCGAGTCTTCCTTCTTCCAATTTTGTTATGTAGGTCTCCAGCCAAAAGTGTGGCCCAGATTAAAGCTGTGGACCACCACACTGCTGGATCTAGAACTTGCTTTGTTTTAGGCTGACCTTGAACTCACAGATTTGCTTGCCTCAGTCTCCTGGAATTAAATGTGTGTACTACCTTTCCTTGGCCTAAGCTTTTCATGGCCACTATGCCTAAAGATCTCCATGTCAAGATCCGGTCAGAAGTCTGTGTCTTCCAGCCTCAAGACCTGGATCTCAGGTGTGCTCTCTGATTCTGGATTGTAGTTCATTCCAGATATAGTCAAGTTGATAACTAGGAATAGCCATTACACCAACAAACTTTTTGTTACTAAAATGTTTAAAACACAGAACATTTGAAGGAATAATGTGCGCATATTTCCAAAATCTCGTCCCATTTTCAAATATTGTTAATATTTTCTAAATTTATTAAATTTACTAACCCATTTAAAAATCATTTACAGTACAATAGCTATGCTTATTTTTTTATTTTTATTATTAACATTTAGCACACATGCTAATTTTCTAAAAAATTAGAACACATGCCTCATGGTCACAAGCCCTTCCTGGCATCTCTTCTTTGTCTACCTGCCTATGTTTTTCACTGGCATCTCTGCAACCCTGCTGTTCAAGCAACAAGCTGGTCTCCACTACAAGGGCAAAAACTTGCAGAGCTCTTTACAGGCTTTGTTAATCTGACAAAATAACATATTTCTACAGATGATGAACTTCCTATTTTATTTCTAACTTGGATACACAAAACTTCCTCATTCCCCCATTTCAATACCTTTTCAGAGAATGCTGAGATATGAACATTCATATCCATAGCCCTTTACTTTTTTCTTTTCCTTCTTTTTTCTTTTTCAATTTATTCTTCTCTCATATCCCTACATACTGCTGTTTCGTCTTACTCATCTCCTCCTTTGCAAGTGTAAATAAATCCTACCCCTTTCCCCAGGAAGCTATCAGGCTTCCTGAGACCAACCCACAAAATAAACGTATTGTTAGTTTAATACACTGATGATAAAAATTTGCTTTCTGGGTACCTACTTTAAGTAAAAGAAAAGGAGAAAGAAATGTAAAGATGAAAAGATTTACATATGAAGATGCTTGGGATGAAAAGGAAAATGAGAAAAGGTTTGTGTGGGTCTGAGTAAGTTACTGAAGGTATGTACATGATACTTAGCTAGGATTTATATGACTTCAACATTGAAGAGTGACCTCTATGTAGGCTTAGATTTTTATTGGTTATTTTATTTATTTCCATTTCAAATGTTACCCCTTCCCCATTTCCCTACTGAAAACCCCCTATCACATCCACCTCCCCCTGTTTCTATGAGGGTGTTCTCCCACTCTCTCACTCACTCTCACCTCACCTTGCTGGCATTCCCCTACACGGGGCATTGAGCCTTCACAGAACCAAGAGCCTCTCCCCCCATTGATGCCTGACAAGGCCATCCTCTGCTACATACGTGGCTGGAGTGATGGGTCCCTCCATGTGTACTCTTTGGTTGGTGGATTAGTCCCTGGGAGCTCTGGGGGGTCTGGTTGGTTGATATTGTTCTTCCTATGGAAGAACATTCCCTTCAGCTCATTCAGTCCTTCCCCTAAGTCCTCCATTGGGATTCCCGTGCTGAGTCCAGTGGTTAGCTGCAAGTATCCACATCTGTATTGGTCAGGCTCTGGCAGAGCCTCTCGGGACAGCTATATCAGGCTCCTGTCAGCAAGCACTTCTTGGCATTAATAATAGTGTCTGGGTTTGGTGTCCACAGATGGGATGGATCTCTAGATGGGGGAGTCTCTGGATGGCTTTTCTTTCAGTCTCTGTTCCACTCCCTTTGTCCCTGTATTTCCTTTAGACAGGAGCAATTCTAGGTTAATATTTCTGCAAAATGGAAAACATCCATCTGCCAGATGTCATTTCTTTTGGTACCCCTATGGTTACTACCAGCAGTTAAAGGAATTTGGTTCTATAGAGAGCACATAGACATAGTTTTAATTATATCTTTGACTTGGTGCCAAGTGATGGAAATTTTTTATTTTTGTTAAACCTCACCCATTAATATGTTTTTCATAAAATTTTGAGGATTCTAACATATTTCCTATCAGTAATCAGTCAATTTCATCATTTCTTGAGCTAATGGACCTGGAAAACCTGTATGAGACTGAATATGAGTAACACATAATGGATGGTTTCTACTTTTGATGGCTACTTGTAATAATAAAATTAAGTTATCAGGTACAAATTAAGCAGTCTCTATATGCAAAACAACTCTTTCTGCATTTAAAGAATCAGTGATTATGTTAACAGATTCAGGATAATCTAATAATACCATAAGGACTGCATATAATTCTGATTTTTAAACTGAGGTATATGGACTTTTGAGCACCTTGCTTATTCTGTCTGATTTATATCCTGCCATTTGCACCTTGTTTGTATCAGTATAGAATGTTGGTGCCTCTGGAATTGGTGTTCTCTTTACAATAGGTTGAAAAATCCAATTAGTTTATAAGTTGTTTACATTTGATTTTCAGATATTTGTTATTAATTTCAACCAAGTAATTACAAGTTCTTTGCCAATCTTCATTAATCACCAATAATGACATAATCTCGGCATATGAAATTTTAATAGAATCTGTTCCTGATAATTGGAATAATCTTATGTTCTACCTTTTATAATTAACTCAGAAATCTTTTCTATATATATATGTATTAAATTTTTTGCTTTGCTTTTGAAAATTTAATTTAATTTTCTTTATTTATTCACTATACATACCACTCACTGCCCCTATCCTGGTCACTCACTCCCACAATCCTTCATCCATCTTTGCTTCTCCTCTGAGCATTTGGGGGCCCCCTGAGTATTCCTCCCAACCCTAGCACTTTGAATCTCTGTGAGGCTAGGTGCTTCCTCTCCCACTAAGGACAGACAAGGAAGTCCATCTAGAGGAACATATCACAGGTACAGGTAACAGCTTTTGCGGTAGCCCCTGTTCTAATTGTTTGGGACCCATGTGAAGACCAAGCTGCATATCTGGTACATACGTGTGGAGACATAGGTCCAACCTGTATATGCTCTTTGATTGGTGGTTCAGTCTCTGAGAGCAGCAAGGTTCCAGGTTAGTTGACTCTGTTGATCTTCCTGTAGAGTTCCTGTCCTCTTAAGGGCCAGCAATCCTTCTTCCTATTCTTCCATAAGAGTCCCCAAGCTTCATCCAATGTTTGGCTGTGGGTGTCTGCATCTGTCTGAGTCATCTGCTAGGTGAAGCCTCTCAGAGGACAATATGCTCCTGTCTGCAGGCATAATTGAGTATCAACAGTGTCAGGGATTGGTGCTTGCCCATAAGATGGGTCTCAAGTTGGGCTGGTTATTGGTTGGTCATTCCCTCAGTAACTACTCCAACCCTCATGCCTGATTTCTTGTAGACAGGATAGATTTTAGGTTGAAAGCTTTGTGGGTGAGTGGGTGTCTCTATCACTCCACTGGGGTTCCTGTCTGGCTACAGGAGGTGGCCTATTTAGATTCCATATCCTCAATGTTGTAAGACACAGCTAAAGTGGCACACATTGATTCATGGGCACCTCCTTTATCCCAGGACTCTGTCACATCCTGGAGATCTCCCCCCCCCAACTTCCTCACCCCCATCAGTTGCAGATTTCCATTCATTTTCATGGCCATTTAGCCATCTCTCCTGACTCCTCCCATTCCCACTACCCATCCTTGCTTCCTCCAATTTCCCTCCCTCCATCTGCCTCTTATGATTATTTTACTCCCCTGAGATGCAAGCTTCCTCACTTGGAGCTTCCTTCTTGTTTAGTTTCTTTGGGTTCGTGAAGTGTAGCATCTACCTGTATTTTATGACTAATATCCATGTATGAGTGCACACCATGTATGTCATTTGGGGACTGGTTTACCTCACTACATCCATTTGCCTGCAAAATTCAAGTCTTTCTTTTAATGGCTGAATAATATTGCATTGTATAGATGTACCACATTTTTCATCCATTCTTCAGTGAGGGACATCTAGGTTGTTTCCAGTTTCTGGCTATTATAATAAAGCTGCTATGAACATAGTTGAGCAAGAGTCTTTGTGGGATGTTTGAGTATCTTAGGTATATAGCCAGGAGTGGTATAGCTGGGTCTTGAGGAAGAACTATTCCCAGTTTTCTGAGAAACTGTCAAATTGATTTCCAAAGTAGTTGTACAAGATTGCACTTCTACCAGCAATGAAGTGTTCCCCTTGCTCCACATCCTCACCAGCGTGTGCTGTCTCTTGAGTTTTTGATCTTGGCCATTCTGATGGGTATAAGATGGAACCTCAGAGTAGATGTGATTCGTATTTCCCCAATGATTAAGGATTATGAAATTTTCTTTAAGTGCTTCTTGTCCATTTGAAATTCCTCTGTTGAGAATTCTCTGTTTAGCTCTGTAACCCATTTTTAATTGGGTTATTTGGGTTGCTGGTGTCTAACTTCTTGAAATCTTTGAAATTTTGGATATTATCCCTCTGTAAGATATAAGCTTGATGAAGATTCTTTCCCAATCTGTAGGCTGCCAATTTGTCCTACTGAGTGTGTCCTTTGCCTTACACAAGCTTTGCAGTTTCATGATAGTTCATTTATCAATTTTTTATCTTAGATCCTGAGCCATTGGTGTTGTTTAGGAAATTGTCTCCTGTACTTTCTCTATGAGATTTAGTGTATCTGAATTTATTTTATTTTATTTTTTTTTTAATTTTTATTTTCAGCAAATCAAAAAAATTTAAAAAGCATTCAAACAGAATAAAATGAAAAGAAACAAACAAGCAAAATACCAAGGGTCAGATATACTTATACAAGAATTCTATACAGCCTTCAAACAAGCAATACTTTTTGAGTTATGTTTAAAAAAATTCAGAACCAGGTCCTTCACAAAGCAAATAATATTGAAATAGTGAAATCAAGTGTAAACCAACAAAAATATATAAGTTATAGTCCAGTATCCCTCATGAATATACAGACAAAAATTCTCAATGAAGTAGTTGCAAACTGAATACAAGAGATATAAAAAAATAATATTCCATGAATAACTGAACAACTGTTTTTTTTTTTTTTTTTTTAGAAGACCATACTCCATATACAGGCTGCATGTTTTGGGATAGCCCCCACTCCAGATGTTTGAGACCTACATGAAAACCAAGCTGCACATTTACAACATATGTGCAGGGAGGCCTAGGTTCAGCCCATGGAGGTAGATCTGTGTAGACTAGGTATGCTCCAAGGTTGGTGATTCAGTCTCTGAGAGCTCCAAGGGTTCAGGTTGGTGTACTCTGTTGATCTTCCTGTGCAGTTCCTATCTCCTTAGGGCCCACAATCCTTCCCCCTATTCTTCTTTAAGAGTCCTCAAGCTCCATCCACTGTTTGGCTCTGGATGTCTGTATCTGTCTGAGTCAGCTGCTGGTTAGAGCCTCTCAGAGGACAGCTTGCCCCTGTCTGTTCTCAGGCTGGAGGTTTAGATCCTGGGAGCTCTGGTTGAATCTTTTGATACTCGTTCTAAAAATGACAAAAGCACCCTCACTTTGGTCTTCCTCCTTCTTCTTGAGTTTCATGAGGTTTATGCGTTGCATCTTAGGTATTGTGTGTTTTGGGCTAATATCCGCTTATCAGTGAGTGCATACCATGTGTGTTCTTTTGTGATTGGGTCATCTCACTCAGGATGATATTTTCTAGCTCCATCCATTTGTCTAAGAATTTCATGAGCTCATTATTTTTAATGGCTGAGTAGTACTCCATTGTGTAAATGTACCACATTTTCTGTATCCATTCTTCTGTTGAAGGACATCTGGGTTCTTTCCAGCTTCTGGCTATTATGAATAGGGCCGCTATAAACATAGTGGAGCATGTGGCCCTGTTGCATGTTGAAATATCTGCTGGGTATATACCCAGGAGGGGTATAGCTGGGTCCTCAGGTAACACCATGTTCAATTTTCTGAGGTATCGCCAGACTGCTTTCCATAGTGGTTGTACCAGCTTGCAATCCCACCAACAATGGAGGAGTGTTCCTCTTTCTCCACATCCTCACCAACATCTGCTGTCACCTGTGTTTTGGATCTTAGCCAATCTGACTGGTGTGAGGTGGAATCTCAGTGTTGTTTTCATTTGCATTTCCTGATGACTAGGGATGCTGAGCACTTCTTTAGATGTTTCTCAATCATTCGAGTTTCCTCAGTTGAGAGTTCTTTGTTCAACTCTCTACCCCATTTTTTAATAGGGTTATTTGATGGTCTGGAATCTAGTTTCTTCAGTTCTTTGTATACCTTGGATATTAGTCCTCTATCAGATGTAAGGTTGGTGAAGATCTTTTCCCAGTCTGTTGGTTCCCACTTTGTCCTGTTGACCGTATCCTTTGCTTTACAGAAGCTTTGCAGTTTTTTGAGATCCCATTTGTCAATTCTTGATCTTAGAGCATACGCCATTGGTGTTCTGTTCAGGAACTTTTCCCCTGTGCCCATATGATCAAGGCTTTTCCCTATTTTCTCTTCTATTAGTTTCAGTGTAGCTGGTTTTATGTGGAGGTCCTTGATCCACTTGGAATTGAGCTTTGTACAAGGAGATAAGTATGGATCAATTTGCATTCTTCTACAAGTTGACCTCCAGTTGGACCAGCACCATTTGTTGAAAATGCTGTCTTTTTTCCACTGGATAGTTTGAGCTCCTTTGTCGAAGATCAAGTGACCATAGGTATGGGGGTTCATTTCTGGGTCTTCTATTCTATTCCATTGATCCTCCTGACTGTCTCTGTTGCAATACCATGCCGTTTTTATCACTATTGCTTTGTAGTCCAGCTTGAAATCGGGGATGGAGATTCCTCCAGAAGTTCTTTTATTGTTGAGTGTAGTTTTCGCTATCCTGGGTTTTTTGTTATTCCAAATGAATTTTAAGATTGCTCTTTCTATCTCTGTAAAGAATTGAGTGGGAATTTTGATAGGGATTGCATTAAATCTGTAGATTGCTTTCGGCAAGATAGCCATTTTTACTATATTAATCCTTCCAATCCATGAGCATGGGAGATCTTTCCATCTTCTGAGATCTCCTTCGATTTCTTTCTTCAGGGTGTTGAAGTTCTTGTCATACAGGTCTTTCATACTTTATTTAAAGTAGGCTTTATCCCAGGAATGCAGGGTTGGTTCAATATACGGAAATCCATCAACGTAATCCACTACATAAATAAACTCAAAGAAAAAAACCACATGATCATATCTCTTGACACTGAGAAAGCATTTGACAAAATTCAACACCCCTTCATGATAAAAGTCTTGGAAAGATCAGGAATTCAAGGTCCATACCTAAACATAGTAAAAGCAATATACAGCAAGCCAGTAGCCAACATCAAACTAAATGGAGAGAAACTTGAAGCAATCCCATTAAAATCAGGGACTAGACAAGGCTGCCCACTCTCCCTCTACCTGTTCAATATAGTTCTGGAAGTCCTAGCCAGAGCAATTAGGCAACAGAAGGAGATCAAAGGGATACAAATTGGAAAGGAAGAAGTCAAAGTTTCACTATTTGCAGATGACATGTTAGTATACTTAAGTGACCCCAAAACTTCCACCAGAGAGCTCCAAAACCTGATAAACAACTTTAGCAAAGTGGCTGGGTATAAAATTAACTCAAACAAATCAGTAGCATTCCTCTACACAAAGGATAAACTGGGTGAGAAAGAAATTATGGAAATGACACCATTCACAATAGTCACAAATAGTATTTATTTATTTTATTAATCATTCCATTTGTTTACATCACAAATGATATGCAACTTCCACATTATCTCCCCACACTAATCACACTTCTCAGGACATCCCATTTCCTGTTCACTACTCCACCAACCCCAACCCAATCTGCCCCCTTTCCACTTTTCCCTGTATGAGAGAGCTCCCCCACCCACTCATACTCTCCCACCCCACCCCTCCTGCACCCCATACATTTGGGCATCAAACCTCCCCAGGATCAAAGACCACCCTTCCCATTGCTGTCAGGTAAGGCCATCCTATGCTACATATGTATCTGGAGCCAGGGATCCCTCTAGGTACACTCCTTGGTTGGTGGTCTAGACTCTGGGAGAACTTGGTGGTCAGGCCAGGCT
>JAJTUV010003935.1:0-31081 GCA_021653895.1 Mastomys natalensis | reverse complement strand
CAGGAAAAAAAACATTTAAAGCAAAAGCATTGCATGCCCTTATAGAGTAAAAAATTTTTGCATAAAGAAATTGTCAAAGTAAAATCATCAGATCTTTAATGGGTGGAGTAACTTATATCTTTGTTTAAAAAGTAGGTTTACACAGTCTGATTGCTTAGGGCTACTAGTGCTGTGATAAAAATAAAAGACTTAAAAGTAATTTGGGAGAGGAAAGGAAATTACTTACTGTTCATCATCAAAGGAAGTTGGAGCAGAAAGTGAAACGGGCAGGAATCTGGGGGACAGGGGCTGTTTAAAAGAGACCAGGAAGAATGCGCTTTACGGCTTGTTTATCAGGGGCTGCCACCCTGCTTTCTTAAGAACCCCAGACCCCTTCTCGGGATTGCACCACCCACAAGGGATGCCTACTCTCACTCACATCAGAAAATTAAGAAAATTTCCACGGGGCTTGCTACACCCAATTAAATGGAGGCATTTTTCTCAATGAGGTTCCTTCTTTCCAAAATACTTTAGCTTGTGTCAAGTTTGACATCAATAGCCGAACACTCCATATAAAAAATTTCATAAGTCCTATTTAATATTTGTGGAAGGATAAAATATTTTTCTCACGTGTGTGATGGCATAAAATTTTAAAATTCATCACCGATAAGCTGAGACAGGAAGAATTTGAATCACATAGTTACAACCCATCCATCTACATAGCAAACTTTGCCTCAAAATATCCTTATTTTCTCACAATGAGGTAATTTTTAACATAACATTCTTTGAAAAAATTTGGGACCACTGCCCTGTCACCCTCTCTTCTTTAACAACTACAAATCTTTAACTTGGCTCCTTGTCAACAAGGGGGGGGCTGTTTCCTCATTAAGCTCTCTCCTTTTTCTTCTGATACTAAAATATTTAATTTAGTAGAAAAACTATTTACATGTTAATCATCAACACCATGCAGACAAAGACTTTATAAAACAATTCATTATGTCATCTGGTGAAAGAACTGATTACATAAGATGAGTGCTTTGTCTTTGACCAATCAGTAGCCACCCAAAAACCCTAAGGCCACTTGTTTCACAGGGAATTGTTTAAAAAGGAACATACCATAACTTTTGCTGAGTTCATAGATCTAATAAAAGGGGACTAGAAATTTTATTTTCTCCATTATTGGACACCACCAGCAAGTCTTCTAAATTTTTTTTTTTTAGTGCAACCTTTTTTCTGCCTTAGAAAATTTTTACGCCGGGCGGTTGTTGCACGCCTTAATTCCCACACTTGGAGGCAAGGGCAGGTGGTTTTCTGATTCGGGGCCGCCTGGTCACAGAATATTCCAGAACCCGGGCTACACAGAAAACCCTGTTTTGAAAAGCCAAAAAAAAAAAAAAAAAAAAAATGATTATAAAAAACCAAAATATTTACTGATAATAAATTGTAAAGAAGTTTATCTAAAACAATGTTAAATTAAAATTTGGACCACTTATTAAAAGTTAAAAGTTTTTTAAACGAAAAAAAGTATTGTATAGTTTTAGAAAAATATTAAGACTTTTGATTCTTGGGGAATTTTATCAAAATTCATTGTAAAAAGATTTATTTGTCAATGTGAGGACACTACTTCACCTAAATATGAAATGTAAAAAGGAAGAAGTGTGTAGGGACTGTGGTGGTTTGATAAAATGGCCTCCATCGACTCATTTTTTTTAAAATGCTTGGCCATAGGAAGTGGCACTATTAGGAGGTGCAGCCTTGTTGGAGGAAGTGAAATCCCTGAGGGTGGATTTTGAGGTCTCAAAATGCTCAGCTATGTCCATTTGGCACACATTCCTTCTGCCTTCCAATCAAAATAAGAACTCCACCTCCAGCACCATGTCTGCCAGCATGCTGCCATGCTGCCTGCCATATGACGTGGACTTAGACTTCTAAAAGTATAAGGCAACCTCAGATAAATGTTCCCTTTATAAAGTTGCTGTCGTCATGGTGTCTCTTCACAGCCAATATAAAACCCTAACTAGATTCAGACATTGAAATTATTGGAATTCGATCCTAAAGCCAAAATAGGATGATTTTTATGAAGATTCAAGTCAAGCAACTTAACCACAACATATAAAATTAAATATTCTAACACAATACACTACCAGAAACACTGGTTTGACATTTACATAATAAAGGATGGTGATAGGAAACTATTGGAAGTCTTTGCTTTGTATAAAAAAAACTATACTGGGCAGTGGTAGCACACACCTTTAATTCCAGCACTCAGGAGGCAGAGGCAGGTAGATCTCTGAGTTAAAGGCCAGCCTGGTCTACAGAGCAAGTTCCAGGACAGCTAGGGCTACACAGAGAAACCTTGTCTTGAAAACAATAAGAACAACCCAACAACATGATACTTCTTAAAAACATAAAACTGGGCACAATAAAATGTCATATGCTTATAGTCCACAACATACAATATTCACAAATCCAAACCGAGAGATTCCATGCTGGGTTACTGGTGTTTGTGTCTTGACAGCTCATACAGTGCAAGATGTGTAGTCTTATGTGCAGAAACAAGGCTGAAATGAAGTCACCAAGTTGATATGGCTGAATGCTGCCCAAAACCACCTTGAATTCATTATACAATTTTGAATAAATCTTCAGGCATTGCAGCTCAGAAACCTTTTCCTACTGGCATTTTTTTTCTTTGCAATACCCACATCCAGATGTGTGACTCCATACAGTTCACAACCCACAGTTCAAGAAGCTGTGGTGTATAGTAAATCTATATAGAGGTGTGACTGTATGAACTTCATAGGTAGGAATAAAGAAGTGATCTGTTCTTGAAGAGAGAAACTGAATTTAAAGTTTCATTGCATATATTCATTGTATGATGAATTTTGATACAAGTATGTACTGAGCATATGTCCCCCCAACCTCCCTGACCCCCTACTTTCTGCCTGCCAGCTCCCATTAGTCTCCATTGTTCCACTAGGATCTAGGGCCTAGACAGTTTCAGTTCTACAATATCCAGACAATTTTAAGAGCTCCATGTCTGGAGTTGACCTCAGTTCTTCCTTCCTGGTCCTGACATTCATTCTTAAGCAACAAGTTTGGCTGCAGAGATGGCTCAGTGATTAAGAGCACTTGTTGCTCTTCAAGAGGACCTGGGTTCAATTCCAGAACCCATATGGTATTTCAAAACCACCTATAATTCCAATTCCAAATGATCATTTGTCCTCTTCTGACCTCCCTTGGCATCAGGCATCAACTTAGTGCACACATTATGCATATGTATATTGTATGTGTATATACATATTTTATATATGTATGTACACATATGCATGCCTCTATCGTGTCTAAATATTTTCATCTTTACAGCTACCACTCTAGTCCACGTTTCCATAATCTTTCATTTGGGCTATTGTAATTGCTACTTAACTAGTTTTTTCCATTTTTAATTTTTATACATTTAGTGTGTGTGCTTGCGTGTGTGTGTGTGTTGTGTGTGTGTGTGTGTGTGTGCATGTGATGTGTGTGTGCACTCATGTATGAGCACATGTTGTGTATCATATGAGGTTCATGGATCAAACTCAGGTTGTCTGTATGGCAGCAAGCACTTTTATTCACTGAACCATCTCATTAATCTTCCATTCCTGGCTTCCTAAAATTCATTCTTCACAAAGAAACTATGGTAATCATAGAATAACATGTAAATGTATTATATTAATATTTTCCTTACAACTCTTCAATGACTAATTACATTTCAGAAAAGTAAACAAGGTAAACTAAAAAAAATCTATAGTCCCTTCTCTGGATGAAAAGTGTGCCTCCTGTGAGGAAAAGCATAGCTATAGAAACAGGAGAGGCATAAGGGTTAGGGCTGGATAACGAGTAAATGAGCCCAGCTGGAATGAAGTTTAAAAATCATGCAGACTATTTGAAAAAAAAATATCTGGAGTTTGGCTAAAGGTGTCTTGAGTTTTTTTTTCCCTAGACAATGGGGTACTTACGAATGGTTAAAAGCACAAAAACAGTCCATGAAGAAAATTAAACCAATGGCAATGTGTAGCCTATTGGAATCAGCTAAAGCCAAGAAATAGATCTGTGAAAATGAGAATGAAAAAAAAATGAAGTGGACACAGCACTTATACAGAAAGAACCAGATGACTCCACAAGAGTTGGATTTTCAGAAAGTCATTTACTGTAGTGTGGGCAGGGTGGCACAGACCTGTCTTCCAGATACTCAAGAGGTTAAGAAAGGATAATTACAAGTTCAAGGTCTGTTTGAGCCACAGAGTAAGTTCAAGGCTACAAACGTTTCAAAACAAAGAGTGAAAAAAAGAGCTGGGGATGTACAAGGTCAGTGGCAGAGCCCTTAAGTAGCAGGTGTGAAGAGTGGGATTCTGTGTTTGGTTCCAAGTAGAAGGAGTGGAGAAAGGGAAAACAAAATTATTTCATATAAATCACCAGTCAATGAATTAGGAACAGAAATATGTGACCATATCAACATAGCCATGAAGATTATACCCAATAAAATCATCAGACATTTATGATAAACAAGCTGAAATAATAAGGAACACCTTCAAATAAACAAGGAGCACTTACCAAAAACTCTATCCAAATACTAATGTTCAATGTTTACAATACTTTGTAATAGTTTTATTACATTAGGACTTGTCCCTAATTTTTAGTGCTCTTCTTGCCGGTCTAGGCAGTGTAGTAAGAGACAAACTAAAGAAATGTAAGAATTGAAATAAAGGAAAAAATCTACTTAGAAAAGTTTGTAAATACAAAATTCAATACACTCTGATAATAAACAAACTATAAAGTACAAGAATTCAGCAAGATTGCCAGGCTTATGGTAAATGTTAAAATGGCAGCAGAGATCTCTGTTAGTTTTAGGCCAGCTTGGTCTACAGAGTGAGTTCCAGTATAGTCTGGCCACACAGAGAGACCCTATCTTTAAAAAACAAAAAAACAAAAAACAAAAACAACAAACAAAAATTCAGTAGACAGAGAAGTGAGATAGTTTTAGTGGATAAGTGCCTGCCACCAAGCCAGAGAAATAGTTCAATCCTAGAGACCCACATGGTAGCAAAGAGAATCAATTCTGATAAAGTGTCCTCCAGTCCCCAATACACACAAACTCACATTCACACACACACACACACACACACACACACACACACACACACAAAACACACACAAATGCTTACTTTAAAAAATTTAATAAGTTGTTATATACCTACAATAAGTTAAAAAGTTGAAAAGATTATATTAGTAATAATACAGAAGTTATTAATTTATAAGCTTTTGATAAATCTAAGAAAAGATTTGTAAAACTTTTGTGGTGGTTTTATTATAAGATAATACTTCTAAAAAAAAAAAAAAATTCCAAGTACTGTATGTTCAGTGATAGAGGAGCAAATAAAAAGATATATTCCTTCTAACTGATATATAAACTCTGATAACCCAACCAAAATATCTACAATTCTTTTGTGAAATTTAGTATATTGATTGTCCAATATCTATGTCAAAGAAAAAATGTCAATAACAAAACATTATTAAGAACAATAGAGGACATTTCCTTATTATAAGGCATAGTAATGAAGATGTGGAGGCATTGGCACAGGAGTACATCAAGAACAGATCTATCCCAAGGTGGAAACTTGCTATATGACAGAGGTGACATCAAAAATAAGAGAAGAAAAATAATGGACTGGGAGAGAGCGGTTAGTAAGTACTTACCTCACATGAGAACTTCAGTTTGAGAGTCTCAGAACTCAGGTGTTGTGAAAGATCAGGTTTTTGTGGCACACTCTGGTAACCCTGGTGCTGGAGAGGTGAAGACAGGGAATGCCTGGGACTCCATGGCCAACAGACCTAACCTACAAGACAGGAAGACATGCTGTTTCAAAAGGGGGCAGGCAACATTTGAGGAATGACAGCCAAGACTGAATTTCCATATGTACCTGCACACATGTGAACACACCAAAAGACAGACACACAGCCGACACACACACGCACACACACACACACACACACACACACACACACACACACGAAATGGTAGACTGAAAGGATACCAGGACAACTAGTTTTCAGAGGAGATAGATAAGTGATCATAAATACACCAAGGTAAATAAACATTTGGAATTTGGATACTTTAAAAAGACTTCTTCTGGAAGTTTGATGATAGCACTCAGGAGAATGACGATAGAGAGAAATGGAAAGTCTTAAAACTTATAAAGTATACTGCCACATTTAAGAACAGTTTCACAACAGATGAGAAAGGGCTACATTAAACACACCCAGAGAGACTCTCACATCTGAGCACAAGTAATTCAGAATTCCAATAAGTATAATATATATTTATGGAATAATAAAAATGGCCTAGTGATCTTTGATTGTAGATTTGACACAGCCTTGAGTCATTGGACAGGAATTGCATAGAACAGATTGGCCTATAGGCATGTTTTGGCTGGGTGGGTCTTGATTGACAATTGATGTGGGAGGGCCTGGTCCACTGTTTCCTGGGCAGGTAGCCCTGGGCTGTATAAGGAAGCTAGCTAAGTGTGAGTTGGAATGAGCCAGCAAACAGCATTCCACCATGGCTTCTATTTCAAATTCCTGTTTGAGTTCCCGGCTTGACTTCCCTCAGGGATGAACTATGGTCAGTAGCTGAAACAAACCTTTTCCCTCCCTTTAGTCATATTTGGCCAAGTTATCTTATAAGAAAGGTAACTAAAATGATATGAAGTTCAAAACAACAAACTAGATGTAATGTACCAATTAACTGATTAAGGAATTTCTTCTGAAATAAAACACTTCCTCCTGCAAATGGAGGACTAGAGGCTCCTAAGCCAGGAAGCTTAGGAAGCTTAGAAAGTTGTGTGATTCACAAGGTCCTTCTCCAAGGTTATAAAAGCAGTAAACAGTCACTCATGGACCTGAGGTTCCAGAGGAGCTGCCTGTAGTTGTGAAGCTGCTTTTGAGAAATGAGCATAACTTGAATAAATAACCCAAGCAATTCACTAATTCATCAACACAAACTTTGTTCTTTCCTTAGTGCCATATCTGTTATGAATAGGCACTTCTTTCTCTCTTCCCAGGATACGTCACAGAACATTATGTGAAACAGTAGATACTCAAAATCCTCATGAAGAGTATGGGGATAGTTCAGTGGTAAAGTACCTGCATAGCAAGCACAAGGCCATTTTTTTGCACTGCCTAATAATAAATTATTATGATAAACCACAAGTGCAGATTACAGAATGATATACCCAATAAGTTATACAAAAATGGAAATACACAGGAAAAGTCTGCAGAGACTATCTGTTACATTTACAGAGGGCAGGATTTCAAACTATTAAAAATGAGGGCATCATACATTTTGCAGGGTAATGGATGGAACTAGAAAATATCATCCTGAGTGAGGTAACATCAGACTCCAAAGGACATACATGGTATGTAGCCACTTATAAGTGGATATTAGCCCAAACTTACAGACTACCCATGAATAAACCCCACAGGCCATAAGAACTTTAACAAGAAGGAAGGACCAGTGATGATGCTTCAATCCCACTTAGAAGGGGAACAAAATAATCACAGGAGGCAGAAGGAGGAAAGTGTCTGGATGGGAGAGGGAGAGAGAGGGTCAGGATCAGGTATGGGGAAGAACAGGAGAGAAGCCCAGAGGCCCAAGAGAATGAATGGAAATATGAGGCTGTTAGGGGTGAGTGTGGAAGGAATCTCTAGAAAGTCCCAGAGACCTGGGATGTGAGAGGCTCCCAGGACTCAAAACTGGACCTTAGCCAAAATGCCCAACAGTGGGTAGATAGTACCTGAAGAGATCACTTCCAGTAGATAGACAGGACCCCCACTGGAGGAATGGTGTTACCAATCCACCTTCAAATTTTTTTAGACCTAGAATTGTTCCTGTCTAAAAGAAACGCACGGACAAAAATGGAGCAGAGACTGAAGGAAAAGCTGTCTAATGACCAGCCCAACTTGGGATCCATCCCACGGGCAGGCATTATCCCTGAAACCATTACTGATACTTGTACTTGTACACATGAGCCTAGCATGGCTGTCCTCTGAGAGGCTCTACCAGCAGCTGACTGAGACAGATGCAGATACTTAGAGCCAACCATTGGACTGAAGTTGGGGACCCACTATGGAAGAGTTAGAGGAAGGACTGAAGGAGCTGAAGGGACGGCAACCATAGAAAGGAAGGAAGGAAGGAAGGAAGGGAGGGAGGGAGGGAGGGAGGGAGGGAGGGAGGGAGGAAGGAAGGAAGGAAGGAAGAAGGAAGGAAGGAAGGAAGGAAGGAAGGAAGACAGACCATAATGTCAACTAACCTGGACCCTTGGGAGCTCCCAGAGACTAAGCCACCAACCAAGGAGCATACATGGTTCATGGCCGCTAGCATATATGTAACAGAGCCTTGTTTGGGCTCAATGGGAGAGGATGCACTTAATCCTGTAAATACTTGATGCCCCAGGGAAGGGGTATGCCTTGGGGACAGGGGAAGCACCCTCTCAGAGGAGAAGGGGAGAAAGATGGGGTAAAGAAATCTGGGAGGAGGGACCAGGAAGGGGACAGCGTTTGGGATATAAATAAATAAAATAGTTTATTTTTTTTTTAAAAAAAGGAAATGCGTGGGAAGGGTCTGGAGAGATGGCTCAATGATTAAGAGCATCTGTTGCTCTTGCAGGTGACTCAGGTTTGACTCTCAGCATCCACATTGTGGCTCACAACCATACTGTAACTCCAGCTCCAAGGAATCTAACTGACTTCTGTGGACACCAGGCATGGATGTGGCACACATGCATGCAGGTGAAACACTCACACACATTAAATAAATCCTGAGTCTTTTTAAAATATGAAACTATGTACGCTTAACAGATAAATGCATTGTAGTAAAAGTATATAAAATCTTGCTCAGAAAATATATATGTAGACATTAGATAGTGGTATCTTCAGAGGTAAGCAAAATGGCATAAGCCTGTCTGTAATCCCAGCACTAGGAAGGTTGAAGTCAGAGAAAATCAAGTTTGGAACTAACCTGGGCTGTGGTGAGATGTCTCCTCAGAATGAAAAAAAAGAAAGAAAAAAGAAAGAAAGAAAGAAAGAAGAAGAAAGAAAGAAAAGAAAGAAAGAAAGAAAGAAAGAAAGAAAGAAAAGAAGAAGGGATGGAGGAAAGAAAGGAAGAAAGGAAGCAGGGAAAGAAGAAGAAAGTAGGGGGCAAGGAAGAGAAGAGAAAAACAAAGGAAAGGAGAAGAGAAATTCCTTCTGAGATAGTAGAGAAGTAAAGGGGATCAAAGAAGGCAAGCAAGGACTTCACATGCATTGATAACAGTTGTTATCAAGCCTGAGTGGTACCATAACTAGAGTCTATTCTGTCCCTCCATGTGTTTGAAATAGTTCAATTCAAACCATTTTTTTAAAGACTCAACAGACTGTGGGTGTGCAGTCAGGAAAGGAGTCAGTCAGGGATGAGTCAGGTTGTATATTTGGTGCTGATGTCAGTGACAAAGAGCAAAGAAGATCAGAAGCCCGCTTTCTGAGGATGCTGGGCTGGAAGTCAGACATGATAAGCTTCAAGTGATAATAGAGCAGAGATGTACACCAAGATGTTCGTGCTGGAGGTCAGAACAGAAAACCTGCTTGCAAAAATGAGTGACAAATCAGGTCATTCCCTGTGAGCACTGATGTCACTTGTGTCCAAAGGGCTAGGCCAGAAAAGCATTTAGCAGCAAAGACTCCAGAAGGAGAGGGGAGGACCAATGATTGAGCTCAGACAATGAGAACTGAGGAAGGGTGGCTGATTAACAGTTATAAAAAGCCAGGGGACAGAGAGCTCCAGGGCTGAGTGATACGGAAAGTGTTAATGACCATTCATTTTAGAATGTGGGCAATGAAAAGGAGGGCAACATTACATATTACTTATTATGTATGTATCTGGTAAAAGTGCAAAAATGATTATACTGAAGGGAAGTATAGACCATGTACAAGAAAACACATGTGTGTAAACATGCATGAATTGCATATATGTATATATGTACATATATGTGTAAATTGTGAAATATTTTTCCTCGCTCACAATACTAATTAATATGCCCTCCAAAGTCTCTCACAGTTAACAAATATATTTCCTTACATATGTATGACTGTGATATATACATAATGATATATGTCCCTGTAGATGTATTGCATTTGGGATGATCTCAGGCCCTATGTTTTCATGATACAAAGAGTCTGTCTTAGAAAGCTAGTCATTAGGACTGTGAGGGAGAGAAGAACAAAGTAAACATCAACTGTGAGACTGACAGCCATTTCAAGAGAAATATGAAGCTGAAGTCAATAGCCATTAAGAGTCAGATTCAAAGCAACACCTTCTCTGGAAGACTTGAGAATTATACCCTAACTAGTAATGGAAAAAGCAACATCTGGAGAGATGTGGGCACCAAGCAGAGCATGTGGTTAAATTAAGTCCCCTGAGCTGGAGGGAGACAGACAACATAGGAAAGAAGTCAGGAGACAGAGGAGTGTTTTCACAGAATAACAGACTTAGCAACAGTTCTCACAGGTATAAGATCAAGGGATACTACTAACCCTCCCTCTTAAAATATTAATTTATTTAATTTTATGTATATGTATGTTTGTGACTGGGTGTATATACACAAAGTATCCAATGAATCATCTTGCCAGGACTTGCCAGTCCACTTTTTTGATTGTCAGAGACATGGTCTCACAGTGTAGCCCAGGCTGGCCTATTACTTCCTACTAAGATCGAGTTTGCCTAGAACTTGGGGTCCTTCTACTTCAGCCTCTGAAGTACTATGATTCCAGACATGAGCTTTCACAGCAGGCAAGGAACAGCCTTGCAATTAATACATACAGCTAGAATAACACCTCAGGACATAATGTTCACTTTAATTACAGTAAACTGGCAAGCAGCAAAAACAAATAGTTTATAGGCAAATGAATTGCTCCCCCAAACTATGAAAATTTGACTCATCGGCTTTATAAGTTTTCTGAGACATCAAATCACCTAAGGTAACATATGTAAAAAATTGAAGGTTTTTTTTTATTTAAAATATATTAACTTCAGCCATGGTGTGCCTTAGAGGATATATACATCATATACATATACCTATACCTACACCTACACATACATACACCACACACACACACACACACACACACACATATATATATATATATATAATCAGTCAGCAAAAACCTAAGTAGTAAGTGTTGTGGGAGGCAAGCATGTTAGACAGGGGAAAAAAAGACAGCAGGCCTCAGGGGGAAGGAATGGGTTGCAATTTTAAAGAAGGTGTGCAGGGAAAGCCTTGCTGAGAAAGTGCATTTGGGTAAGGAGGAGGAGTAGAGGCAGCCTTGCAGCTATCTGGGGTGACTGCATTCCAGACAGAGGGAGTAATCAATGTTAAGGCCTGAGGCTGGAGCATGCTTAACAGGTTGAAGGAAGAGCAAGGAAGCTAGTAGGCCTAATGGAATTGTGCTAAGGAGAGACTCCTGGGGCAGGAGAGCACAGAGGTCACAGGAGGTGAGGGTCTAGAATCATTCAAAGGACCTGGGGTTTTGCCTAACAAAATGAGAAACATGGCAGTTTCTGAGTTGACTTCTATGATCACAACTTTCATTTTGTTCTGTTGTGGCCTCCACGAAAGGGCCGAGGCTGCAAGCACAGAGGCCACTGGGAACTGGTGTTCTCAGTAGAAGATATAATCACCTCAGAAGATATAATGGAGCTTTGGACCCTAGCGTTAGTGGCAACATGGGAACTGCTCTTTTGGTTAGAAGGTAGAGCTGCCAGGGTGTTTGTTTGCTTGTTTGCTTTTATGAATTGAATGCAACCGTGGAAGAAGAATAAAGAGTAGCACAAATGGTATAGGACTAGTAGGTGGAAAAAGTTTTCTGGGCATTAACTGATGTGAACTGTGCATAGTGACATCCACTTGTAATCCTAGCACTCAGTAGGCTGCAATAGGAGTATTCCTGTGACTTCAAGTCCTGTCTGGACTACATAGTGAGACCCCCTATCTTATAAACAAAAATGTGGAGACCTCATTGGGAAGTTATATACATGTCCGCACTTGATTTGTATTGCGCTATCATTATAAATAAAGTTTGTTCTATACATCTGTCTATTTACATAAAACCAGCAGTTCACTATATTTATATTTTATCAACTATTTACATTCATTTTAATTCTTCTATTTATTTGGTAGATTCAGATACAGTTTGAGCCCCACAAATTCTAGGTTCATTGCTTCATAAATTTCTTGCAGTCAACTATCCCGGAGAATGAGAAAAAAAGTAAGGCATGTAGAAAACACAGGACCACTTGCATATGGATCGACAGACTGAATATCCATGAGGTGTCATTCACATGGCTGTACTGCGACTATCCTTCTCTTGTTCCCCATGGCAACTCTAGGAAAGCATACAATATAGTACAGCATTCTGAAAAATGCACCTCAGAAACCACGGTTGTTGGGAAGGGCAATCCATTTCATTACAAAGCTGAGCTGGTAAGTGGTTTCCTGATGAGCATGTATCCATGCTCCTGCTGATCTCTCATGGACTTCCAAGAGCTGTAGGGAGCAGCACAAGAACTATATGAATGTGGTCCCCTCTACTATGTTGCATCAAACACACCTGGCTTCCTCGGCAGTGTCTTCATCCCCCACCCGCAAAAAGTTTGTCAGGGCACAATGAAAAGGAATTTGTAAAAACGGACAATATCTGTCACATGGTTACAGTTTTACAAGCAACTTTTGTCTTTCTACCATGGAAGTTCTTATGTACAATCTAAAAGCAGGAAAGGTAGTGGTGTTACTTCTCATGTACCCAGCTTCAACAACATATGGCTTCTAAAATTTTTATTTTATGTGTTTAAGTGTTTTGTCTGCACACATGTACCATGTCTGTGTCTGGTGCACATTGAGTTCAGCAAGGCCTCAGATACCCTTGGAGATGAAGTTATAGGTGATTGTGAGCCACCAGAAGCTACTAGGGACCAAACCTTGGTCCAAGAGTAATACATGCTTTTAGCTGCGGAGGCATCTCTCTAGCCCCCATCTTTTGGCTTTTTAAATATAATACTTGGAGAATTTCGCACAAGTTCAGAATGTAGTTTGATCATATCCACTCCCCACTCTAACCCTTTCCAGAAACACCTCCCAACATATCCCCTTCCCAATATCGAGTGGCCCCCTTAATTTTTAAAAATATTGTTTATATAAATGATTTGTCTGAATATATGTCTGTGTACCATGTGTGTGCGTGGTTTCTGTGGAGGTCAGAAGAGGGCGCCAGATCCCTTGGAACTGGAATCACAGACAGTTGTGGGCCACTATGTGAGTGCTGGTACACTGAAACACATTGATCCCAGGCTCTCTAGAAGAGCACCCAGTTCTCTTAGGCACTGACCAGTCTCTCTAGACAGTACTTTTTTTTATATAAATGATAATCCACTGAGTCTAATTAGTGCTGCCCTCATGTACATGGATGTGGGTACATCTGCTGCCACATGGACAACCTACCAGTGACCACATCCACAAAGGTAAGTGACCCTTGAAGCAGCCATCATCTGCCGGTAGCTCCTCAAGTAGGGGTAAGGCCTTGGGAGCCCCTCCCCCACCCCTGCTGGAATTTTGACTGGCTTGATCTTGGGCAGGCAGCCCTGGCTGCTGTGACATTCTTGAGTCCTGCCATGTCCAGAAGGTAGCATTTCATAGCATTCCTCTCCATACTCCAGTTTTCCTATTCTTCCATCTCTTCTTTGATGTTCTCCGAGCCACTGTTGAGGGTTAGTACAGATGTCCCATTTAAGACTGAGCACATTTAGAACTTCGACCACTTACGAGCCTCTGTATTAACTGCTGCCCAGTGCAGAAAGAACCTTTCTGAGCAAGGTTGAGAGCAGCACTTAACCATGGGTATAAACATAAATGTTTAGAAGAAGGATCTATAACATGACCACTTAGCAAAATAACAATAATACGTTCCTCTAGAGCCTATGATATCCCTTGTAATGGGCTTTGACTGGGTTTATAATACCAAACATGAAATCCATCCTGTTGAGTGGGCCTCACATATAATCAAGAGAGCAACTGGTTGCCTCCACAAACAGGTTTGTCACTATGTGATATTGTAGCATGCAGCAGCAGCTTCTAGCTCTGGGTAAGACCTTTGATGTCTCTCCCCAGACTGGGATTCTACATAGCACCTTTCAGCACTATGGAAGCTCGCCAGCAGAGATGGGTTACCAATCAGTTCCTAATTAATTTCTCTGTTCCTTGCAACCCAAGTGTGTGTTGTCTTACCATCTGCTTACAGTGACCAAACAATCCTTAAGTCTAACAGAGTAATATACAAACCAAAGCAAAATTCCATGAAACACATACAAATATAAATGAAATAAGAGAAAATAAGCACTAAACAAGAACACTTAATGAATTGATGGCCCAGCCATGCTGAGTTGAACAATGACTTTTTCAGCTTGCTCTGGCTCTAGCAGTCTGTGTGAGGTATTGTGTCTAGGAGAGGGAAGCTGATTGCTGTAGCCTCACAAGCATGGCTGGGCCATCAATTTACACTGGAAAAAGCTATCTCTGATGCTTTCTGTAACATTTGAAATATTTAAGAAGCACACATTGGCATTTTCATAGACCTACTACTGCATTCCAATAATAGATTCTCTCAGTAATATTTCTACTATTTCAAATGTCTTACAATTGCAACAAGCCTTTCCATGTACTGTACCTACTATTACATCCAGTCTGACACTCTCAGCATAAATTAGTGGTGATGAGTTCACAATGTATAATGTACGATGGAATTGTTCTCCAGAACAGTTGGGTTTCTGGCATGTCTGCAAAAGACCTCAAAGGCCTGTCTCTGCCAACTGTTGTGGGACTTGTCTTTCTTGGTTTCTTCATCTATAAAATGGAAAATGACCTTAAACCTGCCTATCTCTCAAACATGTTCCAAGGACTGAAAGGGATATGGACATGGAGCTGGAAATTGCTCAGTGGTTAAGAGGATTTGTTGCTCGTGAGAAGGAGTGAGGTTTGAGTCTCAGAACTCATATGGTGGCTCAAAAATCATTCATCATTTACTTCCATGGGATCCAATGCCCTCCTCTGACCTGTTCAGGCATCAGCCATGCATATGGTACCCACACTCATATCATTAAATAAATAAATACATAAATCTAAACAATGAAAAAGGAAGAGCTATGGATATGAGTGTGTTTTAGAGACTATTCATCTCCCCACAGTGACGACTCAGTTATTATAAAGACCTCAACAATGTTCAAAAGGTGGGCACAGTATTACAATTGTTTATGGTGTTTTATGTTTATCAACCACTATATTCTCACTGGAAAAGGCTCACACAATTTGTTCTGAACCTTCTCCTAAGCCTGTCTTGCATTTGACTGTTGTGCATGTGAAATGTGGCTCATATGATGGAGGAATGACATAATTTTACTTAATTAACATATTAAACATACAAGCAGGGTTTAGGTGCACATATTTGCAGTCCCAGTTGGATAATAAAATGTAAAGGGCTCTTGCTTCTGTTTTCCACTTATGAAACACTTCCCCACCCTCTTAACTTACATATAAGGCATTAATTGTTTTTCCTAAGTAATATAACTTTACAGCTTCTTCTCCTTCCACACCACCACTTCCATCTCCTCCTCTCATTTCTTTGACACCAGTTCTTTTTTGGATAGTCTGAGCTGGTCTCAAACTCTCTATGTCCTACAGAGTAGCTTCAAACTTTGAACTGACAATCCTCCTGCCTCAGTCTTCTGACTTTTGGGATTGAAGTCATGTATCACCATGCCTGGCTAAGATAGTGTTAATGTGACAGGTAAATTTGTGAGAAATGTCCAAGTTATTTTTAACAAATGTAGACAAGAAATGACCAAACAAAATGTCCTCTTGGAGGCTGGAGAGCTGCCACTATAATTTCTCTTTACCGTGGGAGCACAGTGCTGTCTGCATCCCACTCATTCTTCAATGTCCAGCTCTAACAGCCTCTCCTTCAGAAGTGCCCCCATAGATGTGATCTCTACCACTTTTTAATTTTAAACTTGGAATAAGCTCCTATCACAGACTATTTTGCATTACAAACATATTCTTATTAAACTCCCACCTTTTTTCCATGAAAGAAATTGTAGTAGAAGTTGGGCGCCAATTTGTAGTAGAAATTATTATTTAATCCGCCAAATTTGCTGCCGTAAGATCTCCTACCCGAAGGAGACCAGTAAAGGAAAACACAACTCAATAATTATGGTATAAATAGCATGCCTGGATTGGGCAGATTTACCGCTACACTACTCTAATCCCCGGCTATGAGATCCCTTATAACTTTCGGTTCATCCAGGCCACGTGGTTGTCCTCCGTAGTAGGCTTCCTTCTACCGCCGGCTTCCTTCTGCCTGCTTCCTCCTGCTTCTCCTTAAGCTTCTGCTTTCTCCTTCTGCTCTCCCAGCGACTCCCTTCTCTTCTCCCTCTGGCTTCTACTTCTACCTCCTTTTATATCGAATTCCTCTCACTCTCTCCTCCCCTAAGCCTTTTTTCTCTGCATCCCCTTCTACTGCCCAATCACTGGCTATAACCTTTATTTTACAAGTTTTAATTGGACACAAGGTTCACAAGATGTCATCTGTGTACAGATTCAATCATCCTCTGCAGCCCCTCCCAGAAGGGTGGAACTAGGATCAAAATACAAGCCTGGGGCTATCCACTGGGAACTAGGATCAAAATACAAGGCTGAGGCTATCCACAACATTGATTCAATCCTCCTCTGGAGCCCCTCTCAAGGGGGTGGAACTAGGATCAAAATACAAGGCTGGGGCTATCCACAACAAGAAATAGACAATGCCATTAATTTATCACCCTCTCAGTGGATAGCACCACTCTTGATGTGTAAGTAATTAAAGAGAAGTCCTAAAGCAGAAAATGTAAAACCTATGTTCTCAGGAATGGGCATGGAGTCCACACAGTGGCCAGATAGTGTTTGCACACCATGAGCATGACATACGCTTCTCATGGCTCACAAGGCTGAAGAAACTGCTACTTTGCTGGCTCCATCTCTTACCTTTGACTTCAATCCTTCAGCTTCCCAGGTCTTTTAAAAAATCTGATCTGAATACATTAAGTCTGCCTGCATCTTCAGGTATTCCTTGTAATCTTGCTCCACCTGCAGCACCCTCTCCCTAGAATTAAGCTCAAAAAGGTTTTTCTTGACCATATTGTCCACATTAGGACCTCAGCTTCACTGACTCTTTCACATTACTTTAACTCTCTGTATGGAATTTATCTTGCTGAAATAAGCATGCTCATTTGTTTACAATGGAATCCCAGCTCCATGAGAAGAGGGACTTCTTCTGTCATATTCAATGCTGCGTACCTCCTGTGACTCAGAAGAGCCTTCAGTACTAAGGATGCTTTTGGCTAAAAGAAGCAGAACACTTGATTACCTAATAGTGACATAAAGGGCTGGAGATATAATTCAGTTGGTAGAGTACTTGTCTAGCATCCACAAAGCCCTTGGTGTGATCCCCAGCACTTCGGCTACCAGGTATGAGTTCAAATCAAGCTTTAGCTACAATGGAGAGTGTCAAGGCAGATTGGCAGAGAGGGACTGATTGACTCAAATATTAACTTTCCATTCATGAAAAGAAATGCAGAGCTAAGTAGTATGAAAGTAGATTTGAGGGCTCAACACTGCTGAATTCTGGTTTGGCTTCTTCGAAGTTGTCTTGGTTACAATACAGCTGCCCAGGGTCGATTCTTCACATTCAAAAATGCAATGCTCTAGAGAAGAATGAGGGAATATCCTCTCTCTCTCTCTCTCTCTCTCTCTCTCTCTCTCTCTCTCTCTCTCTCTCTTTTATGTGTGTTGTATAAGACTATCCTCCAAGCCAAATTGTAAAGTGTAAAGGCCCCTTGCTTCTTGCTTCTACTTTCGACTCATGAGACACCTTCCCTCCCCCTTAATTCACATGTAAGGACAATTGTATCCTAATTGTACATGGCTTCAGGGACTCTCAGAAGGGATAAAGGATATAAATTGGGAAGGAAGGGGATTTGTCTACTTTGCTGCCCTGGATGAGGCTATCATCCCTGCTGGGTGCAGAGCTTTCAGTGTGACTGCTTTCATGTCAGCCACTCTCTTGCCAGTAACATCTCATGTATTGCTCTGTAAGTAAGTCTAATAAACTCCTTGCTTCCCTAGGTGAGCTTTGGTGGAACTGGACCTTTGAGGGTCATTCGGACTTTAGCAGGAAGGGTAGATGTTTACATCTTGCCCAGAGAAGGCATTTTAGCAATAGTGTGTAAATGTTTTGACTGAATGTATATATGTGTACCACGTGTGTGCCTTGTGCCTGAAGAGGTTAGAAGCACTGGAGGGATCTCCCTTGAACTGGACTTCAGGGTGGTTGTGAGCCACAATACAGGTGCTGGAAACTGAAACCATGCCTTCTGCAAGAGCAGCAAGTGCTCTTGACCTCTAAACCATCTCTTTATCCTCAGAGGGGACTGGACTCTGCTCCATAATCTGAGCATTGAACCTAGAGGCTGGGAAATAAACACCTCTTTCTGTCAAGGTGGAGAACTTCCCCAGCAGTCCTCTTGGTCTGCTGTCTTACACCCATTGCCCCACACTGAGTTGGCTTCTAGGCCATCCTACAGTAAAGGAGAGAGTTGAGCATGAATTAGTATTCAACAATTATGATTCATCAGTATCTAGAGCACTGCCTTTCTTTCTTAAACCCTGTGCCTCTGCCTTGTACCTGAAGCAGTGAATCTGGAGTTAGCAAGGGGAAAAATGCTAGAGTATTCTGGAGGTCACCAACTAGGTAGGAGCCAGGCACACAGATAGTCACTATTCATGGAACACATGGTATGAATTTGTGCTGATCCACCTGTGGGTAACAGTTCCCACCTCCCCTCTCCTCTCTCTCTCTCTCTCTCTCTCTCTCTCTCTCTCTCTCTCTCTCACACACACACACACACACACACACTCACAGTGAGGTCAACATATAGGACAATGTCTATCCCTTAGAGGACTTCTAGGTCCCAGGTCCTGGACGAACCCTCCATCTGTGCTTTATCAGGACTAAAGTAAAGGTGGCCAAATGGGCTTGCTGCTAAGAGACTTGGTCTTCTCTGGGTTCCCAGAGTCCATTCCCATGCCCCTGTTTCCATAACAAAGTCCTTGTGTAGGTGTGTGACTGTTTGCTCTTTGAAGGCCAGAGAAGTGTTGAAAGTACCATATGGGCACCGGTGGAAATCCTCAAAAGGGCAGACTGGATCCCTGGTGATGGGTCATTTCAAACTTAAAAAAAAAAAAAAAAATGAACTGGGCCTTTCATTTCAGAATTAAGTCTTGGCAGGGTCACTACTAGCACTCCAAGATTCCTCATTTGTGTCTTAAGCATGCATGCTTTATACCTAGACAGATGTTCTTTGATTCTTGGAAAAACAATTTCGTAAAAGCTGGAGAAATTAAGGGAAGGGTGAGATGGTTGAAAGGCACAGGTAAAAGCTAGAGGATTGACAGTCCTCCAAAAGCCTTCCCAGTGAGCACTAGGGCCACCTACTCCTTGTGGAGTCACTGCAGAACCATACAACTCATCATAGGCTCTGAGGCCCCTCACCAACCAGCTCTCCCTGCCTAGGTAAGACACACTTCTAGAAGCCTGTCCCCTGGTTGCCCTGTGAGGTGGATGCCTGGGTGGGGAAATGAAGTCGGTTGGGTACAGGATCCAGGCAAGCCTTTCCTGCAGCAAACCCGCTCTTCCTTCCTTTGACATAGGGCAGACCCAAGCAGGCTGAGTACACAATAGGAGGCATGCTGCTCCATGTTGTTTCCCAGCCTCAAACCGCCTGGGACCCAGGGGCCTGCAGGTTGGGGGCAAGTGAGATTTCTCCCACCCCCTCACTGGTCCTGAAGTCTTAAGGGAAGCAGAGGACCTTTGAGGCCCTAACACACCCTAGTCTTGGAGACATTTCATCAGCCACCTCTGACCCCCTCCCGCGCCATATACTCGGAAAAAGAAGCAGCCTCATCTCGCCTCCCGGATGCGGCTGCACCAGCAACATCAGCTGCGGGCGGAGCCCGGTGTCTTGCCACTTCCCCCTCTTCCCGCGTGACCCTCGCCCCCACCTCCAGCACTCCCTCCCCCTCCAGGAGACACACCCTCCCTCTTAGGCTGTTGGCCACTCGGGTCGGGGCCCTTGGTGAGAGGGAGCAGCCGCCGCCGCCCGGCAGGACCCAGAGCTTGCAAAAGCTAGAGCGAAAAGGAGGGAAGGAGGGAGGAGCAGCGCAAGGGAGGAGGAGCCGCGGGAGCTGGGCGCGGGGCGGCGAGCTGAGATGTGGCCGGCCGGTCGGCGTGTAAACACAGGCAGCAGCAGCGGCCGCCCGGGCCCGGGGCACTGAGCGCGCTCGCCGAGACCTGCCCGCTGCCGCTGCCATGGCCGAAGTGCGCAAATTCACCAAGCGGCTGAGCAAGCCCGGCACGGCAGCCGAGCTCCGCCAGAGCGTGTCGGAGGCCGTACGTGGCTCCGTGGTGCTGGTGAGTGGTCGAGCGGCGGGGAGTCCCGGGGGGGCGTTCGCTCACACCGGGATCGACGCGGTGGCTTCCCGCGCGCGCGCTGGGGACCGCGGGCAGGATGGGCGCAGCGGCGGTCGGTGCGCTAGGAGCTCTCTTTCTCCTCTGTTCTAGTTAAGTTTTCGCTCTGGCGACCGGCTGCCTGGGGGTGGGAGTCTCAGGCGCCACGGGACAGCGCTCTGGCGGCTCCACCAACGTGCGCTGGGCTGGAAGCCGAAGGGCAAAGCGGGTTTCACAGAGCTGCGGACGGAGCGTGGGTCCCCACCCCGGCGGGGGCGGCTGAAAGCTTCAGATCCCACCTCCTGCTTCCCCGGACCCCCGCACAAAGAGCTGGAGATTAGGACACGAGGAGATCCGAATCCCTTTAGGAGGGCACCTGGGGCAGCCTAGGCGGAAGGATGCGATGAGCACAGACGTACTTGAGCGCGGATACACATCGAGTACACGCGCACACACGCACTCACTTACACACACACACGCACACACACACACACACACACACACACACACACACACACACACACACACAAAACCCCACCCAAAAGCCCAGGGCGCCCAAGCTCTGGCGGGCGATGTGGACAGAGGAAGCATAGCGACTTCCTCCTGCTACTGGGGAGAGGGAGGGTGGTGATGGGTGTTGAAGAGTACTGCCAACTAAGGCAGAGGGAGAGGATTGGAAACAACGGGGGTCTGCGCCTGAGTGGGTTTTGAGTCTGTCGCCTCTGGGAGAGGATGGCTTTTACGACTTGTGAGCTCTTGGAGGCAAGAGGATGGGGGAAAGGCTGGATGTTGCTGTCTAAGGATGAAGACCCTAGAACCAGATGCCTATGGCAGAAACTGGGGATGTCTTGGCGGCGGGTAGAGCTGGGGGGATGGGGATTGGAGAGCGTCCTGACACCCCCCCGGGAAACCACCCCACCCCCTTCACACCAGCGCACTCTCGTCAGCCCTGTTCAGAATGTCTAAATCTGGAGGGAAGCCTTGGATGATAAGGGGCACTTGTTCCTTCTCTTTTAAAGACCCCGGTTGCCAATATTTTGGACTAGGGACCAAACCTTAAATAATAAATAAGCAGCAGGACTTATTCATTAGCGTGCTTTTTGTTACTTTGTTTTGCAGGAGATTTGCTGGCTTTTGTCTCTTTCCACTCCTATATTATTTTGTGTTATTTGCTGTGTTTAAATCTCACCACTTAAGAGAGGGCTTTTTGTTAGCACAACTTATCCTGGGAAGGGAACCTCGCAGCTTTTCCTTGTAATTTTTATGTTGATCTTGTAGAATCGGCAATAAAACCAACATTAAAGCGAGGCAAGGGGCCTGATCCTAACAGTGGGGAAAGTTGACATTAGTGGGAGTTCTGGAAGAGGATCAAAGGTAAAATATGTACCTTTGAGATAAAAATCGGATTTCTAATAGCTGCAACTGTGCAGAGCCAAGTGACTTTAAAGAAATGTCTTTATCATGGCTGGACCCTTGAAGTTTAATCCTGCTGCTTGGTGAAGCTAAACCCAGACCTTTAATGTTGTTTTAATGGATTTGGCTTATGTACATTTCGCTCTGAATTTGGAGCCAGAACCTGTTGAGGTCAGATCAGAACCTCACTTGTCATCAGGGCCATTTAAGAGAGGACCACAAGCTGTGCGCAAGGCATTTATACCGGGCTGTTATCTTCAGTGGTTATTAGCAAGTGATCCAGACAGCCTAGCACAAGGACGGCTTTTCTAAAATCATAAAGAAAATCTTCCCTGAGAAGGAGTGGCTGGCCACCTACCACAGCATGTGAAGAGAGAAGGAAGATGGACAGATGGTATCAAGAGAATAAATGGGGCACAGGCAACCTCTGCTGGGATTTGACCAGCATTTGACCTGTCTTCTGCAACAGTAAAAAGTTAACATTCTTTCTGAGGTTTTAGGCTTTAAAAAGATCAGTTTTGAGACAGGGTCTCAGTCTGTAGCCCAGGCTGGCCTGAAACTCTGGTCTTGTACTTGGTGGTAGTCCTCCTGCTTCAGCCTACTGGATGCTAGGATTACATGTAGACGTGTGCCACCTATAATTTTCGTGCAGCACAGGTACAGTGGCTTCTTCCTACCTCTCTATTCTGGGCAATGCTGGAAAAAAATTATTAACAGAGAAAGACTCTTCTTGGAGCTATGGCCTGTGGCTGGGGTTTCCTGGTCAGCCGACTTCACTTGGGATCAGTTTTTAGCTTTTATATAAGGGAATGTAGAGGACTGAAATCTATTTGTTTCTGTGCTATGTGATGTGTATTAAGACTTGGGAGGTTGAGTAGTTTCTAGTGATCTAAATCCATCCATTGAGCCCTTACTCTGTACAAGGCATGATGTTAGGTGCTTTAGGGCCTTTATTCATTTATTTAGTTCCAATCTAGGGTGTGTGTGTGTGTGTGGTGTGTGTGTGTGTGTGTGTGTGTGAAAGAGAGAGAGAGAGAAAGAGACAGAGAAGAGAGAGAGAGAGAGACTAATCAATCTTAGAGTTTTCAATAATGCTGCTTGTCAATTAAGAAAGAAATAGCTTTCAACAGTACATTCACTCTCACATATTACTTTCCTTCCTGTTTTTGTTGTTGTTTGGTTGGTTTTTGGTTTTGTTGTTGGTTTTTTGTTTGTTTGTTTTTTTACTTCATAGACCTGTTAACCAGAGTTAGGAAAGCCAGGGGTGACTGGAGAACAAAACAACCATGCTGCAGCTGCTGTCAACTTCTGGTTCAGTTCTGATGTAAGCCCCAAGTGTTTATTGAGGGACAGCTGAGGTGGGATTTACACTTGCTTCCATAAACCCAAGATAGTATTAGAGTTTCAGCATAAGTTGAAGTCATTAGCACAGCAGGCCACACTTTTCTTCCCACATAATTCTTGACAGAACTTGGAAACCCTACCAAGCTGAACAAATATACACTATTTCCTGTTTAGTTTTTTTTTCTTTTTTTACATCCTTGTTGGCATGTCCATAACATCATTCAGTTTTGCTCACTGTTCAAAAAAACATTCAGAAGGCTTGGGCCTTGACTATATATAGCATGCCATTATTAGTATTCCCATGAATCTATTAACTATGTAATGAAACAGGCAGAGAAAGAGAGGCTATTTCATGGCTGCATGTTCTAGTAAATTCAGCATTTTTATGAAGATCAGTTTTAAACCAGGAAAGGGATAATTATCAAGTCGGCATTGACTAAGATATCTCAAGAGAGCCTTGGGGAGCAGCAAGATAACCCACTAGTGAGCACTGAGGCTAATGGAAAATGTTCACATACATGCATTTTTAAAGTGCAGAGTTCTGTGTTTTTGTTATACTTCAGGTTATAGTTCCTGGTGCCTGGTGGGGACCAAAAACATTTGAGAAACCTACTGTATCTCCTAGTAGGAGTTTAAAGTAGTGCTTGTTACTTATGATCACCCAAAAGTTGTTAGATATTACCAGTTGTAGCTCCTTGAGGCGAGGTAATTTGGACAAGTCCTTTGGCTGGAGTCAAGGGATTTCAAATGAAGAGTAGCTAGCTCTCTAGAATTGAGAAAGGCTGACAAGGGTAGGCAGCTGTTCACTTCCTCCACCTGCCACTCATGACTGCCTTTGAGCAGAATAGTTGTATTGCTTGCCTTTAGGCAAGAGCTGAAAAACTCAGCAGCTCCTCTGTTCCCTCTTCCCAGGGGGTTTGTGCAAAGTACTTAATATAAGACAAAATCTACAGCTTCATTTGGAAGGAGGTGACGCTTCCACTGTGGAATAAAGTCAGTTTCAACTTGGGCTTTCCCCTCTCTGATGTTGGGGACAGAACTCATGGCCCTGGAGTGTGCTAGGTGCTAAACTACTACTAAACAGCGCTCTTAGCCCAATGTGGCTGTGCTTGTTTACTTACTTAACTCACGATGTTCCTAACTCAGCCTCCTGAATACTAGGGGTTTACAGGCATGTACTACTATACCTGGCTTCAATTTTGGCTTCTTGAGCGTGCCTGTCCAGTTCAAAGATTATAGTTCGGCTCTTATTGATCTGAGAGTGGGAAAAGTTTGCCACAGCCTTGGCATCTGAACCTGGTAGCTTCTCTTGTTAGAAGGGTAGAGGGTGACCCACTCCTCTAAAGTTTGTCCAAAGGACCAACTCAGTCTGTTAGAAAAACCAAAGACCGTCTCACTGAGTCTTTACTGAAGCAGCAAATAGAATCTTTACCCCCTTCCTTTCGGTGCATGCATGCATGTGTATGTAGATGTCCTCATCTGTGTGCACCCATGCAGAAATCAGAGAACACTGGTGCCCTGTTCTGTCACTTGACAACTAATTTCCTTGAATGAAGGTCTCTGGATGACCGGAACTAGCCATTCTTTGGCTACACTGATCTATCCTCTTGTCTCTGCACCCAGTCTCACTATGCCCACAGCTACACCTGGCTTTTAATGAGATGCTGGAGATGTAAACTTGAACAGCAAGCACTCTTATACACTTCGATATCTTCCCAGTCCTAGAATTTGTTTTCTAAGTTTAACATGTTAAATCCATTCTCCGGATTGAGACTTTTCCCTATCTTGATTACCAGTGATCTTTCTTTAAACATTTATTGTTTTGCCACTTAAAAATACTTATTTGTTAAAGAAAACTTAGAAGAGAAAAAGATTAAAAGTATCATTATGTCATTGGTCAGAAGGAACTCAACATTCTAATGTATGTGTTTTGACTTTTAGATACAAATATTTAAATGTTTTTATTTTGTGGTTATGCAAAGCCATCTAAGCAGCCCTTAAGTAACTTTTCTCTTATCTATATCTTATTTATATTTGCTCATATTAGACAACCTACTTTTACATAAGCATATGTAGTAAAATTGTCAACAATTTTATTAGGAGTTTTTTTTTTTATATAGATAAACCATCCTTCATTGGTTGATTCGACATAGTTTTTAGATTTAAAAAAAAAATTTGTGTGCATGCGTGTGTGTTTGCATGTGCACATGCCCTTGTGTGCATCCAGGCATTTTTATCACAGTGCCTGTGTGGAGATTAGAGGACAGTTTTCAAGAGTTGGTTCTCTTCTGCTTTGTTAAGGTGGGGCCTCTCTTGGTTTTGGTGAGCTATATACTCCAGGCTAGCTGGCCCAGGAGCTTCTAGGCAATTTTCTTGTCTCAGCCTCACATCTCTCACTGGGAGGGGGCCTGGAATGACAGGCCCCTGCACCTGGCTTTTTATGTGTGTTCCAGGGATTAAACTCAGGTCATCAGACTTGCTTTGCTAGCCCTTTTACCTACTGAGCTGTCTCCCTGGCCCAGTAGTTTCTAGTTTCATGCTGCTGTAAACATGAGTTGTCTAGTGTTATATATAGATACCTAGATTTTTACTTTATTTTGAATTTTGAGATAGTGGCTTTCTGTGTAGCCAAGGTTGGCTTTGAATTTGTCATCCTTGTGCTTCAGCCTCCTGGGATTTCAGGCATTCCTACAGTGCCTGACACTTTAAATTTAAATGAATTAAAATCACTCCCTAAATTGCCCTTGCCATAGTTCAGCTTCTAAAATACCCATCCCATCATTGCAGTTCTGTTAGCACTGAGTCAAACAGCTTCGAGAGGGTATTTTCAGATTTGCTAGATTTTGCCCATAGATTAAATTTCTGGCTATGGAATTCCTCGTTCAAAACCTATATGCATTTTTAGGATTGAAATTTTCTCTTAGGGGTGCAGATGTAACTCAGTGTGCCAGGCCTTGAGCTCCATTCTTCAGCACCACAAACAATTCCCAGTTAAAAAAAAACAAAAACAAGTCAAACCAAAGCAAACCAAACCAGAATATTGTTAAATTGTTCTGCAGAAAGTTGTTTCAATGTACTCCACCAATAGAACATAAGAGCATATATGTCTCCTCTCCTGTGCTGACACTGATTAAAATTCTTCATCTTTGTAATCTGGTAAGTTAAGAGAGAGTACACTGATGTTATGATTTGTATTTCTTTGATGACTGTTGAAATTGAATAGTGTTTCCTATGTTGATGGCCCATCCAAATTTCTTCTTTTAAGGAAGATTTGTTTCCTTGTTTTGGATTCTTGCAATAGTCATCTTAACCCTTTACAATTCTGTTTGGCTAAATCAAGGGTGGGGCCACACATCCTTGTTCTTTAAAGTCACCCCCAGGCTGATCTGGGCCACTCATATGCTCCCAGTGAGAATGTCCCCTAGATATATCTGAAAAAAAAAATTGTTTAGATTCTCCTTAAAGCCCTCTTCATGTTAGGAGGCTGGGTTGGGAAACTTGAGTTGAAATTTACTCTGCTGAGTTGTGTGCTGATCTGCAAAACCCTCCTATTTGGAAGCACATGGAATGTTTGCTTCCTCTTTCATATGACAACCCTTGAGCCATGTGGAGATGACCACCAGGCTATTTAAAATTTCACTATTCACAAGGTCAGAGACCCTTTGTTTCTTTCTTTCATTTTGCACATGACTTGGTTTTAAGATTCTTCACACCATGATCATTGTGTTTGACTTGGTTCCAAATGTTCATTTTCCTACTGAACAGAAGAGACAGAGCCCTGGGGCAGAGGGGGGGGGGGGTCCTGGTCTGAAGTCTGACTTCTGCTGCTACTCGAATTGTGAATGAAGGCAGGTAACCTTGTCTGTGGAATGGGGACAGATAAGTAGCACCTTCGTGAGAAGAAAAGTAATGTATGAAGACTGCTGGATAGGTGGTTCATATAGTATTAAAATGAAGGTTCAGGGAGAGACAGTTTTTCTGGTCCTACATTGACCATGTTGCAGTGGACGACCACAGATTCAAGAACATTTGGGCAACACAAATTGGTCTTAGTAGGTTTAAAATGCAAAAGACACAAAGTTGAGTGAGCAGGGAGGGAGTGTGGATCTGTGAAGAGTTGGAGGAGCGGTGGATATGATACAAAACACAAAAAAATAACTAAAAAAAAAAAAAGAAAATTTGAAAAAATCAATAAAGAGAATGTTGAACAACAACAACAAAACAAAACACCTCAGTATCTACCACAGAATGTTCCCTAGTCCTTTGAGGTATGAGCACGTCATAGGGTGCCTGGAATGCAGTAGGTGCATTTTGTGCATAGCTATGGGATATTCTTAAGTATTGGGAGAAGAGCCTGGAGGCAGGGATCTAGTGAAAATATATAGTCCAGGAGAATGATAACAGAGGCCTTAACTGAAGCAGTGAGAAAGGAGATAAGAGCCAGTTCTGTGATTAAATCTATAGCATGTGGTGAATGTTGAAGGGGGAGTGGGAGCAAGGGGAAGAGAAACAACAGGGAGGAAGAGAGGGGTGGGTCAAGCTAATTTTGAGTTTTTACAGCTTAGGCGAATAGGAGGAAGGTGATAGAGAAGGGAAGAGAAAATGAGCATGCTTTATTTGTAAGAACTGTGAGAGTCAGGCCATGTTTCAGTGAGAACCTTCTAAGGGGAGGCCAGGCATGTAGGGTTGGATTTTGGCAGAAGCCTGAGGTTCTTGAGGGCAGAAAGGAAAGTGTTCCAAGTGGATCAGGAAAGGGAGGAAGAACCAGAAGAAGACCAGGGCTGAGCTGAACTGACAGAGGTAAGACTGTAGAGTGATTAGATGATACAGGAGGCTTGCACCTTTTGGGAAAGATTAGGAAGTAGGAGCCAGGGTAGGGAAGAGTAATCTGGAGGCTAGCCCTAGACTTCCTATTAGAATGATAATAGAAGTTATCACACACATAGATACACACGCATTACACACACACACACACACACACACACAAACATACACACACATACACATACATCCATACTCATGGGTGGGGTGGGGAGATCTTGCTCTAGCAGTTGGCTTTAGTAGATCTTGGGAATGAGAAGCTAGCCCAATTTCCTCTGGGTGACCAGAGAGAATAATGTAAATAGTTTCTACCTTAAGGACTCCTGATCCAGACATGAAGATGAGATGCACAGTAATAACTGATGTAGAGAAGATGGAAAACAGATATGAGGCTATACTTTTGTCTTCTGTCTTCAGTTGGTTTAATCCTGTTACCCTTGTCCCAGATCTCTGACACTTTCTGATTTTTTTTTTACATTTGTTTAGACTTTAGTCTCTTCTGGTCTTAACAAGGCTGAATAGGCCTTCACTAATGAATATGGTTAATCTGTATGACTTTCCTACGGAGTTCCCTCCCCCATGTTCTATAACAATGGTGAGAGGTTAGCAGTGACACTGAGAAATTTGTAGTATATGTGTGTAGCTCACGTTGTCATTCTCTTTCTTGACTTCTGTGGACTCTAATCAGTGGTTGTTACCTTACAAAATTCCACACTCCTGGCTTTTAGTTAATTAATTAATTTACTATATTAAACTTTTTTATTAAGTGTGTGGTGTGTGTGTATGTGTGTGTGGGGGCACTCGTGCACACACAAAAGTATGGCACAATGTGCTTGTGAAGGTCCAAGGTCTCCTTTCACCATGTGGGTGTCTGGGATTGAACTCAGGTCAGGAGACTTTGGTGGTTTGTCTTTACCTGGTGAGCCATCTTGCTAGTTCCACCCTTGCTTTAAAAATATTATTTAGTTTTTAAATGTTATGAGAACTTCATACTTAGCATTGCCATAACTCTTACCTCCTCTCACTTTCTGAGTCCTCCCATCTCCTCCAAAATTCTTGACCTCTTCTTTAATAATTACACACACATATACACACACACACAACACACACACACAGAGAGAGAGAGAGAGAGAGAGAGAGAGAGAGAGATGCACAACCTACTGACTCCATTTAATGTTACAACTTAGTACAGAGGATTAATTCACCCACTTGATGTTTTTCTCCTGAGATACAGAACCATTGACAAGATGTGTTGAAAACTGTAGTTTTATTCTCTAAATGTTATTTACCACTGAAACCGGAAACCACGGGAGGGAGAGGGAGCTGATGCAGTTCCTCCTTTCTTATGGTTTTTGCTTTGTTCTGTTTTGTTTTATGATTTACAAACCATAAGGGTACTTTTAGAATATGTTTCTTCTTGGGATTTAGATCTCCTGATTTCCTATAGATTTTGCCAGGAAGGCAGAAGAATTCCGGGCTAACATTGGTCTGCCATTTTTATCAGCCTGGAGCCAGATGCCTTTTTGATTCTTTGCACAGCCCCACCCTGGAGGCTTCCTGAGCAGAAACTGGAGTGGGGCAAAGGGACAGTCTCACCAAGCTGCCTCTAAGCTCATGCTTGTTTGAGCAATGGGTAAGGACAGCCTGAGTTCTGGAAGCACATCATCCAACTGCTTGCCAGCAGGATGACACCAGGCCAGTACATGAAGAACATATTACAACATATGATCCACATGAATGTTGTGCTAAGAGACACAGTTTGGTCGGTAAAATGCTTAGATGAAGGCGTGGCCTTGAGCTCCAGAACCCATGAGAGAAATGCCAGGTGTGGTAATCCCAGTTCTGAGGAGGTAGAGACCAGTAGATCCCTGTGCTCAAGGTTCAGCCAGTCTAGCCTATTCTGTGAGCTCTATGCTAGTGAGAGATAATTGGGGTGAAGGGGGGAGAAAGAGAGAGAGAGAGAGAGAGAGAGAGAGAGAGAGAGAGAGAGAGAGAGAGAGAGAATGTGAAACTGCGAATGAACCTGAGAAACTACACACTTGTTCTCTGGGTTCCATATGCATGAGTACACATGAGCATGCATACCTTCCTCTATATACCTGTGTTCTCAAGTGCATGGAAACACACACACACACACACACACACACACACACACACACACTCACAAACCATGCCTTGTTGCTTCTCAATGTCATTCCAAGGCTTTATGGGGTTTTTTGTGTGTGTGTGTGTTTCGCTGGGGATAAAACCCCAAGACCTCACAGATGCTAACCATGCATGCTACTACTGAGCTACACCCATAGTCCCAGTGTTCTTTTGTATTCTGCCATTCAGGTTTTGTAATAACAAGCTAGATTCTGTTAAGGGTGGCGTATCCAGCTCCCCAGTCAAGTCTGTCGGGAAACTCAGCACTCATTCTGGCTACACGTGGTTTCTCTATTGTTCATGCAAAACCTTGCACAATCACACCTAAATTTTGCTCTTAATGATTTCCTGTGATTCTTTGCCACTTTATTTTTATTGCCTACGGAGTTTATCATCCACAGAAAGGCTCTTCCTGCTTTCTTGACAGCTTGTGTTGGACTGCATATATTTCATGGTGCCATAAAGCATTAGAAGATGTTCAGAGTTTTTCAGTTTCCCCACCATGGTGCTTTCTCTACTGACAGAGGCATTTTACAGAGTGAGCTACAACTGGAGATACTTTGTCTATGTGCTTTGAAACCCTTGAGACAGAAGATCTTCATTGAAGCTTTTTGGTGCATTGCTGAAGGCCAGCTAGTTTATTTGTGTGGAATAGTTTTCAAATGATGCCAAGGCCTTATATTTACATAACCCCGATTTTTGTTTTTAGGATTTATTTTATTTTATG
>JAJTUV010003934.1:0-33067 GCA_021653895.1 Mastomys natalensis | reverse complement strand
ACCATTTCATTGATATAATATGAGCACATCCATCAATTATCAATATCCTTGCTGACATCATGGGTATGTGTAGCTCTAACATTCTCTGCCACAATACATTACACATTTCCTTATGAAAGTTCAGTCCCTTACGTTCCTGTATGTCATTTTTGCATTCTACCCCAATGATTTCATTTTTCAGTGCTAAAGTCAGTGTAGAGCTCTGTCAAGGTGGCATATCACAGTTTATTGGACACGTAAAGTGTAGTGAGAGCTCACCAAGACCCGTCTAGTAATTGGAACAGTGTCCATTTCACTTCCTAGTTGTCTCTTTAATTTATAACTAGGTTACATAAGGAACTGAAGAATGTTATCTGGATACATTGAATTTATTTTACTGCTTTCCACTCCAAAAAGGTGTGTACCACTCTTCACCTAGGCTCTGCAGGACTTTGATAGTAGGTATAGAAAATATCAGTAAATATCCTCTTTTCCAGGGCCATGTGGAGCCATAGTTTACACAGTGATTTTCAACAATAGTAGCACAATAGAGTCAACTTGAAGTTATAAAAACATCTTGGTGTTTAAATACCCAGTCTGAATCTCTGGGAGTTGGATGATAGGTACAAGTTGGTTTTTGTTGTTGTTTATTTGTTTTTTTTCTTTTATTTAAGCTCTCTTGTGATTCTACTGTACAGTGGAGCTTGAGAATTGCTGCTCTGACTCCATTGGGCCTGTCAAATTTAGTATGACGTCAACATGCTACAGGAAGGTATTAGCACTGATGAGTAATAGGTAGAGAAAAATCAATTTGCAAATCTCCTGCAGAACATTGCTCAGTAACCCCCTGCTAAGGACTACGGGATGGGAAATGAGGTCTCTTCATGATGCCGCTAGTTGGAGGGCAATCTGGCAGCTGTACAAACCTTCATTTTAGATAAGGTCATTTAGAGTGCAAGTGAATTAGCAGTAATCTTGGAAAAAAATAATCTTTTATTCCAACACATCATTTTCTGATCTTCTTGACACTGTTCACTTCATATTATTTCAGCTGCTCTAACCTCATTTCTTGTTTGTGTAGCTTACTCAAGGCTCTTCTCTTTAATCAGGGAACAGAAACCTGCTCTAGCCCTGAATCGTCTCTTTCTGAGCCTGACTTGAGCTCAGAATCATCTGCCAGTCGAAGCTTACCGGACTTTCGAAGTCTTGAGAAAAATTCAATGTATGCCTAACGTCATCTCAAGTCTTATTACTTGTCTCTCCTAAATTCAGCAGTCTACATGGTCTGTTCAGCTGGGAGGGTGGGGTCAGATTTCTTTGGTCTAATCTCTACATTCCTTTTTCCACACTCCTTCCCTTGTTCCTCATGCTTGAATTGCAGAGCAGTTTACCTCACTTGGCTTTTCCCTTGTCCTTTATGCAGTTTCTTTGCCTGGAAAACTCCAACAGATTCATTCAAGCATCACTACTTCATTCTGACAGTCTTAGAACACTCTCTACTTCCCTGGCTTTAGAAAAGATACTGAACAAAGTTTGATAATTGTGTTTACTACATTGTTTTATAATGATTTCTCATGAATCTGGCTTTCTTCTCCTAGCAAGTTATCCCCAGGATCGTGTCTCATTCATTTTTGCTTCCAAGGTACCCAAAGGTAGGTACCCAAGAAACTTGAGTTAATTACTAAAAGTATGAAATTTTCAAAATTACATCTATCCATTGTTTTCCATTTCAGTTTCCTAGGAAGTCATTTTTCTTGGGTCTTTCTAAGAAGATTTTAGTTGTTATGAAATAGATTTGTCTTTGTCTTATTATATCATAGTACTTACATAGTACTTACATAGTACTTACATAGTACTTACATAGTACTTACATAGTACTTACCTATCCTGATAGTGACATTTCTACTTGTCATCCAGTGTCTGGTACAAAGAGTATATGCAATAAATGTAGAGAACTAATACATTCTGTTTCAAGTTTCAAACCATAGCATATAGTAAGGGAGGTCAAGAAAGAGTTATCTTAGGTTGTATTTCTCAACAGCAGTGCCTCAGAAAAAGATCCATTTCAAATCAAAATATTAGGAACTGTTTCTAGGAAAATACACTTAGGAAGAGGAGATCAATAAGTCCTAGAATCAGGGAAAGTTCTGAAAACATTACATGTATACTTACTTCAGTTTCAATCATTAGTCTAGTGAAGTACAATATTTGTTTGCTCCATCAGCAGTCATAGGTTAGGGGCTCTGGACAACACAGCACATGGAAATTCTCAAGCACATCTGGCTTCTATGCCTACAGGCAAATTAGGTTCTTACAGTCAGGACCAGTTAATAAAGAAGGACACTGTGGTGGTTTGAGTACGTTCAGCTTCCATGGACTCATGTGTTTGAATGCTTGGCCCATGAGAAATGACATTATTAGGAGGTTTGGCTTTGTTGGTGTAGGTGTGTCACTGTAGGAGTGGGCTTTGAGTTCTCGGAATGCTCAAGATCTGCCTCCCCCCAATCCCCAGTGTGTAATCCAATCTCCTTCTGATGTCTTTGGATCAAGATGGAGAACTTTCAGCTCCTTTTCCAATAACATGTCTGCCTGGATGCTGCCATGCTTTCTGTCATGATGATAATGGACTAAACCTCTGAAACTGTAGGCCAGCTCCAATGAAATGTTTTAAAAGAGTTGCCCTGGTCATGGTGTCTCTTCACAGCAATGAAACCTTAACTAAGACGGGCACATAGGTAATTTCTGGTAGGGAAAGAATAGCCACCAGGACTACCTGAAAATAAACATGGCATGGGCTCCTCACCGTTGAGACATGCTAGAATCATTATAAATTCAGAAGTAGTTATTCCTATCAGGTCTTTGGTTCCTTTGAACCATCAATAATCAGTCACATATTGCTGTAAAACTAAATGTCCCAGATTTAACATGCAGCAGGAAAAGTCGAGATGGGACAGAAGTTCAGGCAACCATTCTGAATGTGGGAAGTTACCACATTTCCCTCAGTTATGAAACCAGTACCCATTATTTGCAATCATGGGGTCAAGAAAGTTTCTAACATAATTAAACTTAAGCTTGAAAATATTCTTTAGCTCATTTATTGATTAATTTGGTGTAGGAATGTACAGAAGCTGACCCATGGGAGTTGCTTTTCTCTTTCAACCATGTGGGCTCCTAGAACTGAGCTCAGATTGCCAGGCTCAGCAGCAAGTTTCCCCACTCACTGAATCACATCATTTCCCCATGTCCTAAGGCAAACAATTCACTTCTTTTCCACTAGAGTAACACACTTGACGTAGAAGCACAGAGACCATGTGGCATAAATAATCTCCTTTATGGGACTCAAAGAGGTAACTTGTTGGTAAAGTGCTTGCTGTACAAGTATGGGGACCTGACTTTGGATTACTAGTGCCCTCATAAATTACTGGGCATGAGGGTAACACATATCTATAATCCTAGTGCAAAGTTAGAGACAGGCAGATTCTTGGAACTTATTGACAAGCTAGCCTAACCATATTGATGAACTCCAGGCTCAATGAGAGACACTGTCAAAACATGAAGGTGGAGCACAACTCAGGAAGAAATCAGACAGTGATCTCTGACCTCCACATGTGCATACATGTGTACATATATGTACTGCATACATAAACACATACATACACATATATTAAGGAGCCCTTAGATATATGGAAATCTATTTCCTTCACTTGGTGCAGTAAATTTCCCTTCATAAAATATAAATCCCTTGGCCATCATGTTTGAGGGCTGGAGTTTAGAAAGTACAGAATCCAAACAAGGCTGCTGTTGTCTCTTCTCTTTATTAAATGTCACAGGGAGACTTGATAGTCTTGTTTCCCAGAAAAGAGACTACATGAAAGGGTGTTCACAGGGAACCATTAATATATGAACTTAAAGATCACTTAGTGGACCATTTGCTACTCTGGCCTCTGCCAGAATTGGCAAAAAAGGGTTATTAAAGTTATCAAATTGTGTTTTGGGGCCCCATGCTAACCATTTGCAAGGCCTTGTAGATGGAAAAGATACAAAAGAAGCCCTGGATTTGTCTTTAACATAGGGAAAGGGCTGTGTGTTGAAGGCTCATGGGGATTGATTGGGCTCTAGGCTATTTTCGTAGGAACTACTTTTCTTTCTGTCTGTAATACAAGAGAATAAATTGTACACCCTGGCTATTACCTTTGAGGCTCTGCCTGGGTTAATAGTTGTTCATTATTCTGAACAATTGGGACTGAAGGAAGGAAGCAGATCATCTGCCACACATCATTCCTAGTATTTTAAGGGCATTTTCTGGTTTTTGTCTGTTTCCCAGTAACATTCACCAAAGTGAGTTAAAGCAGATTGTACATAAAGGTGACTGACATGACCTATTCCCCCAGAGACCTTACTCAGAAATACTGACCTATGCAAAGAACAGAAGGGCAATAAAGTCACCGAAGTTGGTAGAGATAAAAAGGCAGACCATGACTCATAGATTTGAGAAGAGGAGCTTAACTATTTGGCTGTAGAGTTTTCTGAATTGTCTCAGTCAACTGATTCTATCATCATTCCTATATAAAGTTGCTTTTTCTCTTTGGATTAGGTTTTGCCATTGGGATACATTCCTGTCAATTCTCTAATTCTTGGGATCTTTTAGACTTTGAAGATAGCAACTTTGTGACATGAAGTAAGTTAACTCTCTGTGAGCTTTCACTATGGTGTCCAGAATAATGGTTTCTGGCTGCCTCATGGCTCTTGCTTTTCTGTTCAATTTGGTGCAGCTAGTGAAGTTCACAAGCCTTCTATCTTTTGACTACAGCCCCTTCTGTATCCCCATTCTGCAAACCCTTTCTATATTCTCATGAATTCTGATTTTGATGTTACATTTCTTAACTATATAACTGTATGTAGTGTGCATAAGGATTCTGAGAGGAAATATCATACATGTCCTTTCTGTGTGTTTGTGTGTGTGCATGTATGTATGCAGGTGGATCCTGACAACACACCACAAAATTCACCCTAAGAAGGGGGCTGAGTTGAGTTCTAACTCAGTGCTAGACCTAGAGTTGGGGTACAGAAGGAAGAGTGGGATTTGATAGAAACAAAGGTTTCCATAAACAAATAGTTCTATCTACCTAAAGCATGGGATGAAAGAAATGGGTTCATGTTCTAGAAACACAGATGACCCTTGGGAACATGTTATGAATCTAGATGTTAACATATATGTGATCAACTTGTTTCTGAGGACAATGAAGTAAAAGTGATATCTCTCTAGAGACCAGCCCAGACCATCAGCACAGAGTTGGTCAATATACTTTATATTTCCAAATTGTCTTTTTACTTCACAGGGCTGGTATACTTGATGAATCCCTCTAGTTCAATGTTTCTTTGTCTGCTTGTCTCTATCTTCTACATGAAGATAATATGAGTTAGCTGAAATAGGACTCTAGTCAAACCCTTCCCAGTTCTTTCTGGGGCTCCTGCTATGTCTCACAGACAGGCTTCTTTTCTCCTCCACAAACGTTCTTTCTACTTCCACTGAAAATTGACTGTACTTTTAATTAAGGATATTTTTTTTCTTGATGCAATACAAGAGGTCTGACCCCCTTGCCTGTCCTAAGCCTTTTGTACTTTCTCTTTGTCTCATCATTTTCTTAAAAGAAGAAACATGAGTTTGGATTCCGGCAACTATGCAATGGCATCCCAGGGGACCCACTTTGGACAGCTTCCTAACCTCTCTTGGTCTCACTTTACTTATTTGTGAAAACAGAAAGGGGTGTTACAAATATGAAACAAAGCAGGATAGGTCAATGGCCATTTTCTTTTCTTACCTGGAGTTTAAAAAAAACTAGCTTTGAACTTGATCTGAGTGAAGGGGCCTCTTCTTTCTTCAAGCGTTATTGCTAGCTGCTTTTATCTTGTTATTTCCCTTCTCTCGGTGGCTATTGCCAGAGCTCAGATCTTTTTCCTCACTGGGGCTCATATTACCACTTCTTTGACATTAATCCCAGCTGCACCACTGAGCTGGCTTGATTCCCTGGTCCAGTCTTGCTAACAGGATTACTTTAGGCATTTCCTAATCTTGATGTGTGATCAGTACTTCTAGACACAAGTGGTGATAACCCTCGAAATGAGACAGGAACTACACAAGTAGCACTTCATGTCTTGTAGAAGGAGAAAGAACATGTTTGTATTCCATTGCCAGCTAGGCCATGATGCTTCTAATTGGCCCTCCTGAGTGTTCTCTCAAGCTAATGTTCTCCAGAGTACTGCAGAATTACAGTCTAATTTAATTTCCCCTCTGATCGGTTTACAGATCTTTATAAATGCAGTCTGGACAGATCAATGTTAGTAGCCACTGGTGTTTTGAAGCTAGACGAAAACAGAAAACAAACTGGAGCTTTCCTTTGCAGGCATGGCTGAGATTTTCCAAGTGCCTTTCAGAGGCAGCTGAAGCTGGAAACAAACCATGCTTCTTTGCTGTTTGTATTAGTTAGGGGTCTCTAGAGAGACCAGAAGCAATAGGTCATTGATTCATTGGCAATAAGGAATTGGCTCAGGTGATTATGGAAACTGAAGTTTCTCAAGATCAATAGTCAGAAAGAAAGCAATCTAAGCAACCAATGGAATAGTGTACAGTACCAATGATGTTCATCTGGAGATAAGGAGAGCTGATTTTTTTTCAGTCTGAGCCCAATGCCTGAAAAAGTGTCCCATGTCCCAGCTCAGACAGTAAAGGAGGATGGGCACTCTGCTACTCCAAACTTCTGTTCTCTTCAAGTCAACAAATGATTGACTTCCACCCACACTGGAAGAACAACTTGCTTAGCAAATCACTGATTGAGACAGTAATTTCATGCAGAAGTTCTCCTTAGATATTCCCAGAATCTTATTTGAAGAAATGCCTAGACTCTTTGTGGCCCACTTTTGATGCAAAATTAACTATCACACTGTCCCACATATATCTGAGTACATGCACTCCCTTAGGGAAACTTTGGTCCCATAAGAGAAAGCACTTTCTTTAAGTTGGGGGCAGTTAAAAATATGCCTGAATTTTAAAGTTTTTTTTTTTTTTTTTTTTTTTTTTTTTAGAACGTACACTTTTAGAATTCCATGCACATATACAATGCATTTTGACTATTTCCACCTCCAATATACTTTATAACTGCTCCCAAATCCTCCCATAATGTTCCCCACACCCAACTTCACATTCTTTTTGGCTGTCTTTTAACCCACTGAGTCCAATTAGGGCTGCCCATAAGTGCATGGGTGTAGGGCCATTTGCTGGAGCATGGCAATCTATCAGAGGTTACATTTTTTTTTTTAATGATAACTGGCTCTCCCTCCTCCACTAGTCGTCAACTGCCAATAGCTCCTCACCCCTAGCTGAGAAACCTGTTTTAAATGTTCTCTTCTAATTAGAGTTGAGCCAGCAACATCTCTTGTGTTAGCAGTGATGACTAATGCTTGCCAATACATAGGCAGCTTTGACTCCCCATCAGTCAATGCTGTTTTTCTGTTTGCATGTCGACTGTGGTGACTTCATATTGGGGATGATTAGAAGCCAATTTATTCCCTTCAGAAATATAATCATCAGTGTTTACTTAGAGATAATTTTTGTTAGAGCAGAGACAGTTGGAATTGGGAAACTTGATAGATTATGCTGATAGCCCTGTTTTTCATTCTTTCTATATTCATATGCTTTGCTCTGCATCTTTGTCATTCTTATTAAAACAACAGAATCTATTATCCACACTTTGAACCTCAGCTTAGCTTATTTTGGCCAGGATAATGAGATGCTAGTGCATTAGTTCTGAGCTTGAGAAGCCTTTGTATATTCTTCTAGCTCTTTCATTTATGCTAAAAACTGATGAAGGATATATCTAAGGCATCACATTGGCCCCAGGAAGTAGAATGGAGGAGATATGTGGACCATGGCTGCCCTTTACAGAGTTTAGTGTACCATAGTGCAGACTTCAAATGACCTCCAGCCATGCCAGCCAATATGTATTTGTGTGAACAGGCACAGCTGTAATGGTTAATCTTGTCAACTTAATTGTATCTGGGACAATTAAGAGAACCATCTCTTGGTTATTTTTTGCAAAATGAGGGTATTTTCTGCAAAGATTAATTGACATAGAATGATTCTCTTCCATAATGAACAGCACCTTCCAGTGGTATCCCAGATAGATATAAAGCAGTCTGAGGGAAAAGTAGAACTACTTTTCATCTACTTGCCCTCTTATCTTGCTGAGATGTACATCTATTATCAATTCTGTTGTTGCAAATGGTGTTGCCATCTTTTTCTAATGTTAGACCCTAGTTTCTTTGGACTTCCAATGTTGACTGAAGGAGTAGTGGACCTTGAGGAATCCTCTAGGTCTTCAGCAACAAATTGGGACTGCTGAGACATTCGTCCATGTGGACTGAGTAGCTACCAGATTCTCAGCCTCTCCAGCATGCACATAGCTATTGTTGAACTACTCAGACTGTATCATATAGCCCAACTTAATAAATCCCCTTTGTGTTATAATACATTTTTTTTCTACCAGTTCTACTCATCAAGAGAACTACAACTCATTCAGATTGTGGTACCAGAAGTGGGGTCATTGCTCTGATAAGTCTAATTATGTGGTTCTTAGGCCTTTAGAACTGGTTTTCATGGAGAATATGGGAGAGTTTAAGAATTTTAAGTTAGAACAGTGTTAGCATGCTAGAAGTAGAGCTTAATGGGCTGTCTGGGAGAACTTTGTAAGACCAGCAGGCTAAGAGAAATATGACCACAAAGGACTGGCTTATAAGATTCAAAAGGGAACTGGAAATAATCTAGAAGCCATTTTTGCTACATTCTGTCAAAGAATCTGCCTGCATCTCCCTATATCCTGAGGATTTTCATGAGGCTGGACTAGGAAGCAATGGGCTAATTTCTTTGATAGATGAAATTTCAAGACAACATAGCATTCATTCTGTGGTATGGCTACTGCTTAATGTTCTTATTCAGATCTACAGTGAGAAATAAAAAGTTATTCAAGTTGTATGAAGTTCAGGGAGGAAAATTGTGGAAACAAGTTTGAAACTGTGTACACAGAGAGTACAGATAACAAAACATCTATAAACGTTAAAGAGGAAACTCTTTGTTTTCACTAGGTCAATAATAAGTGTACCCTGAAGGCAAGGCCCTAACCCCCAAAAGGTTCTCACTTCTCAAAAATACAAATTGATTTTAAAAGAGAAAACCTGAACTGTGAATACTATTAAGAGGGTTCCCTACTTGAAAACAACAGCCTAGGAAAGTTATTTTGCAGATTTAAACACCAAGGCATACAAAAGCTACTATAACCATGGTCCAACAGGGCCAGACTATATCTTGAGTTGACAACAGAACTAGGCAGCAGAATCCACATGATCCTGGTGCTGCAGTCATGAGATTGGGGTGGGGTGGGGGATGCATGAAGTATTGTTCCATACTTTCAGGGAACTTCTGAATCTAATCAATTTGTACTGGAGTCTGAATCTTTGTAAGGAGACCTTGAGAAATTACCTAATGAAGATGGGAAGATGATGCTTAAATTACAATAGACACTGGAGGAGATTGGAAATGCAGAGAACCATAAAACGTTTGTTTAGGGAGGCTGCAGGCACAGAGTAGAGCTAGCCCAAGAGAGAGGCTATGTGTACTGTAGGCAGCAGAGTTTGAAGAGTAAAATGACTCAAGATCTTTGGAGCACAGATAATTTCTATGATAAGCCCCAGATGCCCAATATGAAGCTATAGGATTTTGGTTTGCCTGGCTGAGTTTCAGTCTTGTTTTGGTCTCATCACTCCTAGCAATGACCCCATTCCTTCTTTTTGGAGTAGAAATTTTCATTCAATGCCATTATATATTAGGAAGAAGTAGCTCTTGAATTTTATTTGTTTGTTTGTTTTATAGATCTCATAGTTAAGAAATAGCCTTGAGTCTCAGATGAAAATTGGACTTTAGATTTACAATCATTGTTGAAATTATTAAATTACTATGGAGTCTTTTGAAGTTGGATGGAATGCCTTTAGTATCGTGAGATGGCCATGAGTCTATGTGGAAGGGCACAGCTTAAATGTTTTCGTGTCAAGTTTGAAAATGGTAGTCTTGTGATGGTTAGTATTGATTGATACCTTGACAGGATCTAGGACCGCCTTGGAGAAAAATCTGTGTCTCTTATTTTAGAGTGGGCTAATTGAAGTGGGTCACACTGATTGTGGGGTACTGTTCCATGGCCTTGGGTCCTTGACTTCACAAAAAATGAGAAAACTAGCTGAGCAGAAACATTTATCATGCTTTGCCTCCTGGGGTGGAGACAATGTAACAAGCCGCTTCAAGTTACTGCTACCCGGAGTTCCTCATTATTATTATTGCACCCTTCATCTGTGAACCAGAATCGAACCTTCCTTCCTTAAGTTGCTTCTCGTGAGATACTTGGTCACAGCATCCTTCATATTTATGTATTGGGTGTTTCTGGGTTCGTAAATGATTTAAACTACTAAGAATTCATGAACAGAGGATAAAAAGAGACTTCATAAAATAAGCATCTCTGAATTATGTTTCTAATAATTCTCTTATTGTGGGGTTGGTAAAAGGATGGCGCTAAGGGACTTTGAAATGAGAGACTCAAAGAAGATAACTAGCATACATTTTGTTCTGGACTCACTTTTGATTCACATGGTAGGTTCAGTATGACACTATCAATGTACTTTCTTAAGTTAATGTAAGTCAGCCTAGACTCTCTTTTCCCTACACTTTTGCAACACTTCAGTGATTCTTGATGGGGATTCAGTTTCTATTCCAATACCAACAGCACTCTTGTTCAGCAGCCCCAAACAGGTTCATTTGGAAGATAAGCTCTGTAGTAGTTCCTTTTGTCTTTCCTGTTTCAGTGCTGCCATTCAACGAAAATGGAAAACTTCTCGACCTTTATTAACAAAAACCCAATTTTATTTGCCTTCGCCTCTGCATTAGAATACACCATGCCCAGTAGAAGGTACAATATAGTTCTAGGCCACCTAGTCACTGGAAACATTGAAAAGGAATCAACAAAACACAATTTCTCAAATAATCTGCAACCAAGCATTTGTTTTCTTAGCTGCAAATCCAAGTTAAGTTCTGGTGAAATACTGAAGTGGTGATTTCCTATTAGAACTATAAGCTAAGACCCACAAATTCACTCTTTGTGTGTTTCTCTTGGAGATGAGAGTGGTGGTGCTACCATGACTTTGTAATTGTAATACGTGTGCCCCACTGCAAGTGGAAGGATACATTGTGGTATGTGAAGTAGAAATAATGATCAGAAAAATGTTCATATCATTGGAAATTTACATTATTCCCTACCAGAATAGTTGCAGAAGGTAAAGCTCCATCAGGGTGTTTCTATTTGACTAGCACCATGTGGCTTTCAGAATGCATTTAACACTTTTGCTTATCCCTCATGGTCCTCAAAGCTTTTCACACCTTTTACTCATGAGATAACAGGGACTGAAATGGACAAGAAGTTTCTAGTTAGTGTTGGTATGGAGATTTGAAATTTATATGTCTGTGTCTTGGGTTCAAAACATCACAGCCATCATTTAAGTAATTTAGATCTAGATCGCTCTGATGTGTTGTTTGTGACTATACATTTATGTTACTGAGGTATGTGCCAAGATGCTTTCTCATCTTTATTGATTCAATATATGTTCAAAGACTTATTGAGTGGAGTATTGCTATCATTATTATCTTTTCACTATAACTTATTTGTCACCTCTGTTTAATTGAATAGATGCCATTGGGGAAAGAGAATGGTTATGCAAGCTTTTTACATCTAGCTTCTTAAGCCAATCTATGAGCTAATGATTCTTTATTGTCTCCATCTATAAACAAAGGATAATATAACGTATTAGTTTCTCTAGGCTGCAATAACAAAGGACTACAAACTGACTAGTTCATAAACCATAGGCTCATCGCTTCTCAGTTTTAAACACCAGAAATCCAAAATGAAGTATTGACATAAACATGCTTGTTCTTTTTTTTTTTTTTTTTTTTTTTTTTTTGAGACAGGGTTTCTCTGTGTAGTCCGAGCTGTCCTGGAACTCACTCGGTAGACCAGGCTGGCCTCGAACTCAGAAATCCGCCTGCCTCTGCCTCCCAAGTGCTGGGATTAAAGGCGTGCGCCACCACCGCCCGGCAAACATGCTTGTTCTAAAGGTGCTAAGAATAGGTCTGTTCCAGTGATTCCTCCTAAGTCCTGGTATTTTCTTGCCTTGGGACATTATAATTTCAATATTTATATGGTATTCTTTTGTCTGTGGCTTGCAGAGTATTCTTTTTTTTTTTAATATAATGACAAATGTCATATTATATTAGAAGGCCATCTTGTTTCAGTATGACTCATCTTAGAAAATTGTATTTCCAAATAAGGTCACATTTTGAGGTACTGTGGTTAAAACTTCAACTTTAACCCACAAGAGACTATATCATTTGGCTGCTGTGGAGATTAAAGAAAATTATGTGTGAAAAATTTACTTTTAAAGTTTTGCTGGATTTTTATTTTTATTTATTTTTTTTTTTTTTCGAGACAGGGTTTCTCTGTGTAGCCCTGGCTGTCCTGGAACTCACTCTGTAGACCAGGCTGGCCTCGAACTCAGAAATCCGCCTGCCTCTGCCTCCCAAGTGCTGGGATTAAAGGCGTGCGCCACCACCGCCCGGCTTTTTTTTTTTTTTTTTTTTTTTGCTGGATTTTTAAAGAATCAATTTTGTAGCTTAATCTACATAGTAATGGGTTTCATTTGTATTTCTGTGCTTATATTATCAGTACACTCAAAATCATATGAGAATATCACAAAATGCCATACTTTGACAAGATTTCTCTTAAGATAACTGAGAATTTGAATTTTGTTGACTGGAAATATGAGAAAAAAAAACCCATTGATCATTTTGAGAAAAATGTACTCTCCCCAGTCTTAGCTGCCCTTACTTTGTGCTGTCCCAAGTCATTGTGAATAGTCAGAGAATGTCCAGGGTACGTTTTGTACAAAACATTACTTTGGGATGCACCAGACATCTGAAAGGTGAATTGATTTCTACTTGTCTCTCCATTGTATATGACATTGAATGAATTAACTAACCACTAAAAGTACTTCTAAAGCAGTTGTTCTCACCCTTCCTAATGCTGTGACCCTTTAATACAGTTCCTCATGTTGTGGTGACCCCCCAACCATAAAATTATTTTCATTGCTACTGCACAACTATAATTTTGCTACTGTTACAAATCACAATACAAATATGTTTTGGAGATAGAGGTTTGCCAAAGGAGTCCCACAGGTTGATAGCCTCTGTTCTAGGAAGTCACAAGACTTAGAAAGAAGCTCAAATAATAAATATTGCCCCAATAATTTTATTCATTTCATCAGTCATACCATGCTAGTCTACAGCTGGTGCCTTTATAATCTTGTTTATTGTCAGCAAATATCAAGTTCAATCTAAATTGTCCAACTTCAATTTAAAACCTGTTTTGTTTGTTTATTTCCAGTTTACAAACAAAATCAATGGTCACTTTAAATTGAATAAGTCCTCCAGGAAAATGATGAGTAGGTTCATGCTCTTTGGAAGTCTTGCTATATTGTTGTCTACTTCACCAAAGCCAATGAGAATGTGTGAGTTACATCTTCATTCCCAGACCCGAAATTTCACCTTCTTTTTAGTATCATTTCTCCTCCAGCTCATGTGTAATCTACATTTGTACACTCTAGCAAACATGCTAATCTAAACACTGAATTTGAACTAGGTATGGTGTGCTCAGGAGAATAGGGCAGGAGTTTTATACTAGCCTGGGCTACATAGTGAATGCCAGGTCAGCCAGCTGAGGCTGTATAACAAGACCCTGTCTAAAAATGATGAAGAGAAACAATAACCTACTATCATTACCACCACTACCTCCAAGAACAATTTCATCCCCCAATGAAAAGTTGAATAGCCTATATCAGCATATTAGCCCCCCAACTCATAAGCAGTGTTTCCTTCTTTGTAGAGGCTACCCTCTTTGTGCTTACACTGATCTCCAAGTATTGGGCATTCTTCATTCCCTTTCTTTCATTCTGTTACTAATTTTATACTCAATGCTAAAGTCTCGGGGTTGTTTCTGCATGATAGCAACTATTTCTAGATGGGTCCAGACACCCACCTGCCTGCTGTTTTACCTGTAGTAGGCAAAAAACAAAAACCAAACCAAAAACAAAAAACCCCAAATCCCTCTTGTCTCTAGAATCTTTGCTCCTATTGTATACTTGCTATGATTCTGAATTGCTATGTACATGTAAAAATTCCAAGGTCAAAAGTAACAAACCTCTTTGTACCAGTAAAATAAACCCACTCAGTCTTTCCATTCAATTATTAAACAAATATTTCTTGATAATCTCCAACATTCCAAGCTCTGTGTTAAACACTGCGGAGGAGAGTGATGAAGAAGGCACTGTTCTAATTTCCTTGTACATGTGACTCATTTGTCCTCCTATTTGAGACTATGCAAATGCCATTGCTCACAAAAGAACTGACCTTCTTCATTCTGAGCCACTTATCTCAGAAAATTCCTTTCTTTCTTAAAGCTTTCTTCAACTAACTGCATGACTCCTGCCACAGAGGCATGATAGTCTTAAAATGACTTAATTGTGTGTGTGTGCGCGCACACGTGCTTGTGTGCAAGCGCATTGTAAATACACCTGTTTTCAGCTGTGCGATTTGTTCAAATATAACTCCAACTGTTAGAACAGACTATTTGTTCAGTATGTCCTATTAATAATGTGCCCTTTACCTTTTGCAGATTGAATTGTCTGGTCAGGAGACACGAAACATGTTGGAAGTTTCAAAAGATGAAGCACAATAGAATGACTTGCTAGTAAGGTACTGGAGATTCAGAAAAATAAAATAAAATAAAATAAAAAAAATAAAATAGAGACAAGGCAAATCAGGTTGTAATTGAGAGAAGATGCTGCTGCCCCAAGGTTGGTAGGGGATAGGGCACAGGGAAGAGGTTGAGATGTTTAACAGTGATGATAATGAAGAGGAGGACAGGGGTGGGAGGAGGAGGTGGAGGGGAATGATGATCAGCAGATGATAGGAACAAATGTCACCTTTAAGAGTACAAAGACTTTGATAAGATGATGCTTTCTCCTCTGTCCTCATGGTCTTCTATGCCCAGAAAATAGCTGGATCATCAAGAATGTAGTGGCCAAGTCTCATCCATTGCTGTCTCAGAGCAGGACAGAATAGTTTCAGAGCAGGGAAGGAACTGTTTTCTAACCATGAAGGTCTCTTGAGAAAAGTTCTTCGGTATGTCCATGAGAATTTAATGTTGCTAGACACTTACCTTGAAGTTCACATGTCACCTTTGACTTTAAAACATTTTCTGTATATTTTATTTCTGCGAATAAATTCATTCTATTATCCGAGAATAAGAGCAATGTACAAAAGAAGTACGAAATTCTGAGTCATTAATGGAACATTCAGGAGTTCTCCTAAGCAGAAACAATGTGTCTATATGTGTGGGGGATGATTTTACCACATCCTAAGTGAGGATAGAAGTGCATGGTATTACTATGCTGCAGTGAGTCTGAGATCGGACATCTTAAATTCAACACAAAAGAAAAAATGTGCACTTTTCTGCTGAGCCCAAAGTGGCTTCTGCAGATTCTGAGACTTAATTTGTTGGAAGGCTATTTTATATCTGTGCTGTGTGTGGAGAAGAGGTGATGATTGTTTATTCTTTGTAATTTCTTTCACTTCTGGTTATGCTCTGTTCAGAAAATTGCTGCTTTCAATTACACTGGTAGGAGGTTTTCAGATTACTTTTTGAAAGATGTTTTTCTTAGTATAAAAGGAGTATATGTTCATTGTAGATATTTTACAAAACAGTCTAGTGAAAAGCAAAGACCAAAATTTACCTATAATTCTGTTTTCTATAATAGCCACTGTTAATATTGTTAATGTACAATATATACCATCCCATGTGTATCTATCTATGCATATCTATGCATAGATATATACAGTTACATGTTAAAATAATGCTTAAAACTAGTATATGTATATCATACAAAGTGTATAATTATCTGAACCTGTTTCATAATCTTCCATTTAACAAGTTTGCTTCTGTGCCAACATTTCTAATTTACTAATTGTGGAAAGTGTTAATCCATTCAGTCCTCTAGTTATATCCTGCTGACTGCAAAGTACAAATAATCACAGATGTTGGTTATTTGTGTTCCTCAGTTGCTTACAATAATTTGTTTCTATAATCACCTGCACAGCTTAACTATTATCAGACATCCAGGAGAGTTGAACATATAGATGACTGGGAATTTTCAAATCCCCAAACATAACAGCTGAATCTGGTCTCCAATTATCTTCTATTGGTCCAGGTTCTGTCCTCTTCTAGTTGTGAGCATCTCTGTATTTAGTGCTATTCTAGACCTAAGTAAACTCAATCAGAAGACAAAATCCAATTTTGATAGAGTTCTTAATAGGTCTGCTTTCTTGTTTCCTGTTCATAATAGTTCTTTCTACAAAAAGTTTTGCCCCTTGTATCTTGACTATGCAACAAATGCTGAATTTAATAAGGATGAAGAGGAAAAAAAAAACAGGACAAATTAATTTCAATAGTATAGCTTATTTGTCCCAATATAACCAAATGTTTCAACATGTCATCAGGGTCTTTGAAAACTGATATTTTTTTTTTAACTTATGGCAGTTTTCAATTTGTGGACTGAGTTCTCAATGGGCATGCTTTATCTGAATTTAGATTTCATATGATTTTCATTTGAAAAAGTTTTAATTATATTCAAGTTCTTCTAAATATACTGAAAAGTTCTCCAATATAGGAATCAAATTTTTAAAAGGTCATCTCTCTTTAATATTTACATATACATTGACAAACTGAGCTTTCTGCTTTTAGAATTGAATTGACTTTGAATAAAAGGCACATCAGTTCAAAAAATAAATCTAAGTTAAACTCATGAAATCTTATGTCAACGCAGCACGAATAGTCAGTTCAAAATTGGAAAACAAATCTTATTAAAATAAAAAATGAGTTCTTCTAAAATTTCCAGTAGATTTTTTAATAGTCAACTTACATAATGGTTTTAGTTATAATCAAACCCTTTACATATTGTTTTGTGTTAGAAAAGTGATTAAATCATTATTGGTGATGTGTAATCTGAAAGTATTTTAATTATATCATGTTTAAAACAAAATGAAAATTTTATTAGGGCTTGTGGTTCCAGAGATAGGGTCTATAGTGATTAAGAAGGCATAGAAGCAGGCAGCCAGAGCAAGAAGCTCAAAGATAGTATCTTAAACTACAAATATGAAGCAGAAAGTAGACTGGAAGTGGGACAAGGCTATGAATTCTCAAAACTGACCCCAAATATTATACTTTATTCAGCAAGGCTGTATTCCCTCCCAAATAGTGTCACAGACTAGGGACCCAGTGTACAAATACTGGAACTTATGGGGGACAATTCTCATTTAAACAACTACACTTCACTCTCTGGTCCCCATAGACTTGTGGCCATATCACAATGCAAAATTCATTTAGTCCGATTTTAAAAGTCCCCATAGTCTTTAACTCTCTTAGCATTGTTTCAAAGTCTCAAGTATTTTCTGAAACTCAAGGCAATCTCTTAAATGTGATCCTCCATAAAAAATTACGTACCTCTAACATACATGGCATGGAATTTGCACACCATTCCAAAAGTGGGGAAATGAGGTATAGGGAGGAAATGCTGGATCAGAGTAAGACTGGAACCCAGAGGTCCAGCTCCATATACAGTGTGTGAGACTTTTATGTCAAAGAACTTATAAGGCTCATCCCCTTCAGCTCTGCTGCCTGCAACATAAATCTTTCTCTTAGGCTGGATCCACTTCCTATATGCAGACCTTCTTGGCAGATGTCTCACAGATCTGATGTCTCCAACATTTCCTGGTCTTCAATGTAATCCAGGCTTCACTTTTGTAATTTCACACACTATCCTCTGGGGGATTTCATACAGGGACTCCCATGCCACAGGCTGCTTGGCCTCAGTGACAGTGGCTTTCTGAGACCATGGAAGAATCCATGACCTTATTCTCACATGTTTTGTGCATTTAAAACTAGTACCATATGATTGGCACTGCCAAGTTCAACTACCACCTTAGGATGAACTCTAGTTGGCTTGAACCATATTGGCAGAAGCTTTTGCATATAGATGCTTTTCAGTAATAGAAAACTCTTCAGGGTCTGTCCTTTCACAAGTTGAAAGCTTAGGTGAATAGCATCCTGCCCTAAGGACACCCTTGTATTGCTTCAGTACAGACAGATCAGGAGCCCTCTCCTTGACTGTGCTTAATCACAGCCTCTTTTCCAGCATAAACCTTAGTGGCAACATTAAGCTTCCTAGTGTTCCTTTTCTCTTTAAAGTGTACATTTTGAATTTCTGACTCACTAGTGCTCTTTTTCATTATAAATTGCCATAAGTATTATTGCTAATAACTATGGTACATATTCAATGTCATGCTGTCTTGAACTCTTCTACCAAGAAAGTAGTGCACTACTTTTAAATTTAGCCTTAAGTAAGTTCCTAGGACACCAGCAGAAAGCAGCCAGATTCTCTGTAAATATCACAGGAATGGCCTCCAGCTCACTTTTTTACATTGGTCCCCTCTGAAACCTCTTGATCTGACCCCCCTTAGTCTGTAATGCTCACAGCACTACTGTCTTTTAGGGCCCTACTAGAATATCTCTTTAAGTTCTGCTCACACCAACCGTTTTTCTATCCCAAAGTTCCAAAGCCTTTTACATTCTCAAACAACAACAAAAATAAACCACACTTTGCTTTGTTTTACCAGAGTCCACTCTCTAGTACTGTTACTTCTGTAACTTCTATAATTGTTACTTCTCTGGGGTTGTGATAAAATACCATGACCAGAAGCAACTTATAGAAATAATAGTCTATTCATTCTTATAGTTCCAGGATAGTTCATCATTCTGAGGGAGACAGGGTAGCAGGCAGCTAGAAAAGGAAGCTGAGAGATCACATCTTCAGTCAAAAACACGAAGCAGAGAGCTAATTACAAATTCTCTACCGTGTTTAGCATATGATCAAGTATTTTCTTTCCTTGGAGCTTCAAAATTGAGTTTGTTCTTCAGTATCATTATTATCTACTGGGGAAAGGTAAATAAAAATTATAGTGTAATACAAATTTATACCCATTAGGATGGCTATATTAAAGATAACAGTTTCAAGAAGGACATGGAAAATTGGTGGTCTGATACACTATTGTAAGGATGTAAAATGGTGTCAATTTGCAAGAGACTTTCACAATTCAAAAAATTAAATATAGAAATACTAAATTACCCAAAAATTATGAGAGAATACACATGAAAAATGAAAATATGCATCTATTATATTCACAGCAGTATTATTTATAATATCCCTGTGATGGTTGGCTTAATTGTCAACTTGATAGACTAGAATAACATGGACTTTCTTTTTTATTTATTTTTTTTAAATTTTTATTAGATATTTTATTTATTTAAATTTCAGATGTCATCCCCTTTCTCTATTCCCCTCCCTAGAACCCCCTATCCAATCCCCCCTCCTCCTTTTTGTTTTTATACCATTCTAATTACATGCATGTATTAAGGTCAGCTCTAGGTTGAGGGTCTAGCAATATAATAGATGCAAATAGTCAAGGAACAAGCAAGACAATAAACACAAATAGTCAAAGAACGAGCAAGTCATTAAACCCAATTACATATACACTCCTGAGATCAGTGTTTCTAAGGGCTTATCAGGATGATAAAAGTATCTGAGCCTACTTCCCTGTCCTAGCCCAAAGTCATTTTCATATCTGAAGACTACTTCCTTGTTCTAGCCTAAAATTTGGATTCCTGCCTGAAATTACTTCTTTGTCCTAGCCTAATGTCAGATTCCTGCCTGAAGTCTACTTCCTGTCCTTGGCCAATATCATATTCCTGCCAAGCATCCCATTTATTTGTCTTTGGCCCATCTCAGATTCTTGCCAAGCAGCCCCAAAGGCTCTCTGCCTCTCTCCCTTTTTTATTTCATTAACAAGACTGATCCTATCTTAGGTCATTCTGACAAGAATGCTTTCCTTACCCATCATGGAATATGCATTATCAAAAGCAATGCATCTATGTCTTAGGTTGGTAAAGCTCTGTGCAGAATCTTACCAGTCCTTTGCTTGCCAGCCTGTTAATTTAAAAACTCTGTCTGGGAGTCCATTTTCAGGTTCAAGCCATGTACTTTGGCTGCCAACATGTTGATGTTGTTAAAGAAAAGCATTGTCCAACATGGACTTTCAATTGGCTATAAACTCTGTCTGAAAGGTCATCTCTGGTGGGCTCCCCGTAACCGAGTCTCACTGTCTAGATAGTGTTGCTCTGTATACATGTCTATAAGTGATTTTCTTGATTATCTAAATTGATTTGGAAAGACCTACCCAGAAAGTGGGTGGCGACATTCACTGCATTTGGATCCTGACTTGAATATGAATAGAGAAAGTGAGCCTAGCAGTAAGCATGCATGCATTTATTTCTCTATACTTTTGACTTTGGATGTGATGTTACTAGGTATCTTGAATTCCTGCCTTGACTTTTCTACTATGATAGACTAGAACCAGGAAATGTGAGTTAAAATAAATCCTTTTCCAGCTGTAAGCACATCGTAGCATCAGTAATAGTATCAGGCCATGGTGCACCCTCCTGATCCCCACTATGAGATGGATCCCAAGTTGGGCTGGTCATTGAACCACCTTTCCTTTCCTTCAGTCTCTTCTCCATTTTTGTCCCTGCAGTTCTTTTAGACAGGAACAATTCTGGGTCAGAAATTTTGACTGTGGGTTAGTAACACTGTCCCTCTACTTGAGGCCTTGTCTATCTACTGAAGGTGGACTCCTCAAGTTCCTTCTTCCAAGTGTTGGGCATTTTGGTTAAGGTCACCCCCAATGAGTCTTGAGAGTCTCTTACCTCCCAGGTCTCTGGTACTTTCTAGAGGATTCCCCTACCTCTCACCCTGAAGGTGCTTATTTCCATTCATTCTCTTGGCCCTCTGGGCCTCTTTCCTGTCCCTTCCATATCTGATCCTGTTCCCCCTTTCCCTTCCCTCTCCCCTCTCCCACCCAGGTCCATCCTTCCCATTGCCTCCGTGATTATTTCCCCCTTCTAAGTGGGATTGAAGCCTCCTCACTTGGGCTTTTTACTTGTTACATTTCTTACAGTCTGTAGGTTGTATCCCATGTATTCTGTAACTTTTGGCCAATATCCACTTATCAGTGAGTACATACCATGCATGTCCTTTTGGATTTGAGTTACCTCACTCACGATGTTTTCTAGCTCCATTTCATGGCACGGTGGGCACCAAGGCCTGACACTATTACTAATGCTATTATGTGCCTGGCATGGCTGTCTTCTGAGAGACCCTACCAGCAGCTGACTAAGACAGAGGCAGATACTTACACCCAACCATTATACTGAAGTTTGGGACCCCTATGGTTGAATTAGCAGAAGGACTGAAGAAGCTGAAAGGGAGAGCAACCCCATAGGAAGACAAGCAGACTCAATTAACCCAGACCCCAGGGAGCTTCCAGAGACTGAGCCACCAACCAGGAGCATACACAGGCTGGTCAAAGGCCCCTGGCAGAGGACTGCCTGGTCTGGTCTCAGTGGGAAAAGATGTGCTTAATCCTCCAGAGACTTGAGGCCTCAGGAAAGGCACAGGCCTGGTGTGTGGGGGAGCATCCTCTTGGAGGCAAGAGGGAAGAGGAATGGGATAAGGAAATATGAGAGGCAGGACCAAAGGGTGGCAAGGGAATGACTAGAATGTAAATAAATAAAATAACTTAAAATCTTTTTTCCTTTTGATCAGGGTGTTTTATCATAACAATAGAAATGATACTAGGACAAGCTTCAAAGTAGAAATTACAAAAATTATCATCAACTGATAAATGTAGACAGAAAATATGATAAATCTATAAAATAGGATGTTATTATTACTCAGTAATAAATGAATGGAGTACTTAATTCATGCTGCAACCATAAACACATTAAGGTCATCAAGAGAAGTCTGTAACAGAATCTGTTCACTGGATGATTCCATTTATATGAAATTTTCACAACCAACAAATTCATAGAGACCAAAACTAACTCTGTGGCTGCCAGAAAATGTCAAGAAAAGGAAAGTGAGGGTGGAAATGGAGAGTGATCATTAACATCTATAGCTGTTTGTTTTGGTATGATGAAAATTTTTGAAAATTGGATTGTGTGGATGATTACCTAATTGACTAACTATGTTAAAAAGCCATTTGACAGTCCCCTTTAAATGGCCTAATTGTATGTTGTGTGAATTATATCTCTATAAAGCTAGGACAAAAAGTTGAATTTATTCATGTGCAGAGTGATATCAATGAAAAATGTAAATGCCACTACAATTTTTGTGTTTGATTATTGGATATTTGGCTTCTGCTTAGAGGATAGCTTGAATTTGATTTAAAAGTACTGTACAATAAATCTTTGCAAAGCCCCTCTACAGCTCAGTCAATAAGCACTAGCAGAGAACAGCAGATCATTGTCTTCTATTTCTGTTAACAGATTCATAAACTGGCAATGACTCATAGCATTTGCATGTGTACAGAACAATTTTAATAACTGTATCCATGACTCTTTCCCTATGTTTGCTTCAGAAACCTGAGCACAAATATTTTCAATACGCATTATGCAGCAGAACAAAGTAATAAGGGAAACATCAGTCTTTGCTTAAAAAAAGACAATAAATCCTTATTTTCAAAGTTAAATAGCAGAACATTGTGTTATAATAGAAACTAATTTTGTTCAATCTAGCTGAAATCTTCATTTGAGAAATGGAAACTATTCAAACTTTCTATGCCATAAGTTGGATTGTTAGATCACTAATTGATACCATTTTTTAAAAAATCAGTAAGTCATTACAGATGACATGTACCCAAGTTATTAATTGGGCAATATCACTTATATTACATGACTCATCGGATGTGACAGGAAAGTACATGCAACTTTTCAATGTTTGAATCACTTGATCTTTGAAATTGCTGCAAAGTTCACCATATTCCAAGGGCATTTGTTTGGTGGCATGCTGAAAATCTTTTTGCAAAATGCTATTTTAATTCTTTTCCCTCTAATTTTCTAAAACATTTCCCACAACTGAAATAATAAGTAGTTTACCTCTTCTCCATCTAAAGTGGTTTTCTTTTTTATGCAATAATGTAAGATGAATTCAAGGTATGAGTCATATTTTTTAAATGAGTTCTAACTTTGGTTCCTATTTGCATTCTCTTTATTATATTTGTTTCAGACATAAATATATTCTACTTCAAGATTGAAATTTTAAAACAGAAAATGAGGAACTGTTAACAGGCTTGGTAAAAATGAAGATATTCTAAAGAGACAATCTGGTTATCAAAGTATTGACATAACAGACCCCCAAAAATGGAGATCTCCCCAGAAATCTCATGCAGAGGGAAAGAAAGAAAAGGTGCCAGGAAGAGGGAAACTTGTCTCTAGTAAAGAGATTTCATGAGAAGACAGAGAGAGAGAGAGAGAGAGAGATTTCACAATTTTAACAACTTGCTAGAAGTTCTTACAATATGAGGCTGAGGTTCAAAAGTTGACGGATCAGTGTTAGGCAGGACTGAGGCTATTTACTTGTGCAAATCTTGGTATTCTTTTGAAATTTTCATTCTAATGGATAACCCTGAAGTTGGACTTTGGGGGTTCCTGGATTTCTTTGTCCCTCTTCCCAATATGATTACATTGAATAAACCTCCTATTAAAAAATATGCTGGACTTTTTACTTTTTTCCAATTTCAGGTGGTCTATTTCACTGAATTTTTTTGAGTATTAGTAACAAGTCTTTTTTATGTATAATAGTTCTTTATTGATTGATTTAAATTATTACTTTTATTTTTGAGATTATGATATCATTTCATTATTTCTCTTCTCCCTTATCTCCTCCAAAGCCTTCCATATAGTAAATATACTATGTGCTTGCTGAAAATATTTCTTTTCTCCTTCTTTCTCTCCTTCTCTTAATATGCAGCCTAGGCAGGTTTCAAACTTAACATCCTCCTGCCTTAACCTCCTGAGTGCTAGGATTATAGGTACATACCACCTTGCCCATCTTGACTATACATCCCTTAATATTGTCCACATTAGTCTCTTCCAAGTTTTGGTAACACTCAAACTGCTTATTTTGCTTTTTTGAAACAAATTGCCTTTGCCATTCACTGTGAAATCTGTGACATACTTTCTCCTAATATCCTTATTTGCTATTCTAAATGTCAGGTCAGTTTCTACATCTCCACTCAATTAGATTACAGTTGCATGCCTTCATTTTGAACTTAAACATCCATCCTTTGTTTCTGAAACTCAAAAATATAATTAATACTATAATTCAAAGAACCATTTTGATTTAATTAGCAATTATGCTTTATATAAGTATTACTATAACTTCTACTATCTGTTTAAAATATTCAAATAAACATCAGAATGAGCAAATCCAAATGAAGTCATCCACTTATACACATCAGATTGGTGATATGTTAACATATGATACTACCCAGACATGACATACTAACACATCTTCTGTTTCACAATTTTCAGTGGCTCATACAATGTAATAGTTAAAGTGAAATTTAGTCCCTTGCTTCATGACTACCATTATTATTTTTAACTTTTATTTGGAATCTCCTTCTTTCATCCTTTAGTCTTCAGGGTGGGTGTCTCAGTGACTGGGTGTTACTTTCTATAGGAAGCTTTCTTTTCTTCTTCTATTGTTTTATATTAGTTAAAGTGTTTGAGTATTACAAGAGTAACCAGAGTCTCTGAGTCTAAATATTGCACATTGTCTGATGTTGATTTCCAAGCTGATAGGGAGGCACTCTTATAACTCAGACAACTTTAAATGAAGAAAGATGAAGACTCAATTAAAGGTGGCCCTATTAATAAGTAATAGCACAAATAGTAAAGTACCTGGGGATTTGCATTGTGTTTGTTATTTGGATTTGTCCTTTGCATTAGTATAAGTCTCATACTGAGCAGAGAGTCTCAATAACAACTAAAAATGGAATCTCCGAATATCAATATGATATTGGAAAACTCAGGATCCTACTCACTAAGTAAGGGCTGTCCACAAAACTTTAGCTAATTAGACTCTAAGGTTCTTGGCCAGAACGTACATCAATGAAATGTAGTTATCTCTTTGATGTACTGGTTTCATGGACACATACTCTGAAGTGGGATTACTGGATCCTATGGTAGTTATGATTTAGGTTTGTGGGGAACCTGTGTACAATTTTCTATTGTGATTTTATTAATTTTCATCTCTCCCACCAGTATGATATAATAGTTCCCAGGACAGTAGTTTATTTAAATTTTGACTTTTTAATTTAGCTTGTATGTATATTTGTGTACCACCTGTATTTCTGGTGCCCATGGAGGCCAGAAGAGGGTATTGGATCCACTGGAACTGGAGTTACAAATGGTTGTGAGCTACCATGTAGGTGCTGGGAACCAAACCCAGTCCACTGCAAGAGCAACAAGTGCTCTTAGCCACTGAGGTATGTGTTAAGCCCCATGATAGCATATTAGATTGATATGGCAGACCACGAGAGGGATATATGTATTTTTTTTAATGATTTGTCTCACTAAAAGGGGGGTACTTTCTAGGACTGTATGCTTTCTACCTACATATTCAAAACTATTTGTGAGTGTTAAGGAAGATAGATATGTATGTATATTTTTTGTATCAATATTTTATCTCTATTCTAAAGTGCTTTGTTTAACAGAAAAGGAACTATCTGACTCTTGTTATGTTTCTCTTAGAATTGTTTTAAGAAAAGACAAAAGGCAATAGAAATGAAAATCTTAGTTTTTCATTTTCCAAACACCACAACAGAAATGTGCTTGGATCATAAACTCTCAAAATTTCCCCTGCAATAATCTCATTTCCAAACAGACTTGCTCTCTGTGCTGAGAATTAGAAGCTTGAGGTTAGAAAACAGCCCCATTCACAGGGATGGCTTTGATGATAGGACAGAAAAGGGCACTTTCCACAGAAAACCATCAATCGTGGTGCCACCAGTGTGAATTCCCAGGTCTTGACAGCTGCCAGGTGATAATAGCTGTGGCTTCCTCTTAACAATAGAAATGGAGGAATTCTGGAAAACTATAATGGATTATGAAGTAGGATCATTTGCCACTGCTATAGTCACTAACGGCCTCCAAATTTTCTGTGGGTGTCAGAGCTTCTGTTTCCTAATGTTGGAGAAGAGAATGTTTTGCTTTGTTTTTTCAGGATTCATTTTTGTGGGGCTTTCAAATACTCAGTTCTAAATACCATAGGAAGAAAAGAAAACTTCTCACTCAACACGCATGCTCAAGAGTTCTAAAGTTTTACTTGGACTGGGCAGCTGGCTCATCCATGATTCTTAGCTGTCTTTTGTTGTTGTTGTTTTCCTTCTTCTTTTCGATGATAACCAATCAGAATATCACCAGTGGAATAAGGCTAAGTAACTTATTTACCTTTCTTTGTGTCTTCATTTATTCATCCATCTACTAAGTAGTTGATAATACCTGTTCTGTGTAAAGTGCTTTAAGACCTCATTCTACTTTGAAGTCCAGAGAACAAGAAAGATGAATGACAAAGCATGACGGTTATGGATTTGAGGTTTGCTCCACAGGATGGAATTTCATGTTTGGTACTCTAATCCTGGTCAAATGTCCATGACTGGAGAGGTCATAGGTCCTGGGGTTAGAACCTGATAGTTGTTTTGCTGTATGATCACACTGTCAAATTGCCCTCTAAATATTTATGTATATAGACTTTGGCTGCTCCCAGCTTAGGTTTTAGAAGCTTCTTTTTGCAGTGGGCATCAATCAGTGCAGAGAAGCAACAATGATCAGTGTGCTGCGAGTAAGAGACTGAGTACTCAACCTAAATAGGAGAGTTAACCCCAAGAAACAAAGGAATGGAAGGTGGAAAGAGTGTAAGAGCTGATGAATGGAGAAAAGTGCTTTGAAATACTGGCTTATGGACATGGCATGGCTACCACAACCAAGAACACAGCAGCTGTGGTTACCTGCACAATATCAAGCCAACCAAAACCTCAATTTAGATCTCCAGGCCCCACCCCTTGCTGAGAAGCTATTGGCAGTAAGCAGTTGTTAGGGGAAGGAAGGATTCTTTTTTGAGGTTGTGACTACTCGTAACTTTCCCATGCTATAGTGTGTGTGATCCCATACCTATGTACATGTGGGCAGCAGTAACTGCACTCAATGGGTTATCAGGGTGGGTGAATATCAAATTTGGAGGGAGAAAGTATTTGGGGAGAAGTTAGAGAAGCGAAATGGGGGAGTAGGTGTGATTCTATTTTATTGTATACATGTATGAAGTTCTCAAAAATTAAAAAATGTAAAGACTCTGGAAAGGTGGGAAGGATATAAAGATAGATGGATTTTAAATAGAAAAATAGCATGAGAGGTGACGACTCTGGTAGTACTGTTTATATAGGAGCATGTAATCATGTGAATAAAATGTGAAGATTCAATTCTGTGAAGGAGTGGCCACCAGAATCCATTTTATATATTTAGTTCCATATTTGCGTTTGTTGATGTCATGTTGATAGCTTAAAACCAACTACAATGGAAGTACTTACATTAGGAAATCAGTAAAGGCTACAAATCATGTTTATTTTTATTTGTTTTACCCTTGTTTGTTTATTGAAAACTGTTTTAACAGTGTATAACTTGATATACTGGATAATTTCTTTATTCCAATCTCCCTAAATTTATACCCCTTTTCCAGAGACTCTGAAGTTCTTTCCAGGGAGATAGTCCTTTGATAGGATTCGCTTGGGTGAGTTGCTTTGACTAATGACTAATTCAATGTCAGAGATGTGATATGACAAATGTGTGCTTGGCTAATAAAGTTTGTGCCTTGGCTTCTTCCCCTTACTATGAATAGAATATTTTTTTGGGCAGCTTGAAATTTCCAGAGGAATGAGAGGTGCATAAAGAAGTGGTGAATGGATAGCAGAAAGCCAAGCCCAGTGAAACTCATTTAACATCAGCAGAGCCACCTCCCCAAACGCATCTGAGCCACATATGTTTATGTTTGTATATGATTGAGGTTCTATACTAATTTATGTATCAAAAACTAATGAATTATAGTAGATTCCTTATGCTGTTAAAACAAATTACCACAAACTTGCTGGCTTAAACAATGCATTTAAAAATTTTTTTTCCAAAAATTAGAAGTCCTAGATAAATCTTATATGGCTAAAATCAAAAGGTTGGAAGGGTTCATTTTATTCTTGATGCTCCAGGGAAGAATTTTTGCCATGCCTCTTCCTAGAGGCTCCTGTCAGTCCTTGATTTGTAGATGCTTCACTACAATCTCTGCATCCCATTACATCTCCTTTTGTTCTGACCTCTGGCCTTCTTGTATAAGGACCTTTGCAAGGACATTGGACTCTATTATACATTTTTTTTTATTGTAAGATTCTTATGTATATCTCCAAGGACTCTTTCACTATTAAAGTACCTACCTACAGATTTTGTGAATTCAGACAAAGGCATCATTGGGTACCATTGTTTAACCTGCCACATTATTACAGTTGGAGAACAAAGTGTACATGCCAGAAGGTAAGCTGATATGTGCTTTGCATTTCTAGTTTGTGGAATCCATGATGGTTTTCACTAGGAGATTGATATATTTGCTTTAAAAAAGTATTTTGGTGGCCTTGGGCAGAATGAATTGAATTCAGGGGAAACTGGAAGCTAGAAGCCAGAAAGAACATTATTCTAATAAAAAATGAGGACCTGAACCAAGGGCATAGCAGTAGAAAGAGAAGACAGGAATGGTTATTTTAGAAACAGTAATAAATCGAAACTTTCAATCTGAAGTGAACATTAGTTGCCTATAATTGAAACAAGGAATTCAGGAGCTGGTCATGGTGGTTCATGTCTACAACTCCAGTACTTGGGAAGGCTGAGACAGGAGGATTGTTTTAAGATTGAGGCCAGTCTGAGCTATATAGCAAGTTCAAGGCTAACTTAGGCTGCAAGGTCAACCTCTGTCACTTTAAAAGGAAGTCAAAGAGGGGGCAAGAATGGGATTATTGGTGATGGATGTGATATAAAGATTAGAATACAGGGAAATTTTCATGTTGATCTTAAGACTTTGATTTTGTTAGGAGTCTTACTAATGTGAATACCTCCAATATTTAACAGAATAAGGGAGGTTGTTAGTAAATGTGTCATAGAGGATGGGAAAAGGGGGAAAGGTGAATGACTGCCTTCTTTTCTTCCTCCCCATATTCTGTGTGAATAAACACAGATGTTTTGTTGTTCTTTTTGTTTTGTTTTATCAGAAAGAGAGTGCTCTGAGAACAGGTTCTCCAGATGTTCTGATCCAAGTCTGGAGAAGTTCTTTCTCTGTTTCTTTAACTCTGTTTTTCATCTAGTTTGTCTGTCCTAAATGACTCTCCAGACCCACTGTCCACCCAAATATGCTGTATCATCTTATCTTATTTCTAACTTTTATGTTTCCTACTTCTTCAAAATAAAACGCTGCAACAGATCGCTACTGTGACCAGCAGTGCTATTAACACTGATAATGTTAAATGTTGCAGATAAATGTCAGTTAGTCTGAGGACTGAAAAGAGTTCAAAAGGTTGGTTTAGTAGCAGGGGAAAGCCACCCTTATATTAATGATCTTTCAGAATACAGCTTCAATAGAGGCCAGGATTAAAATTGACTGTAAAGAAGACTCCAAAAGGGAGAAACATTACTCTACTGAGAGGTTTCATGTTTAAAAGCAAATGAGGCAGGATGGTAGTTTATGTTTGTAGTAAGACAAATGAAATGAGAAGATATCCTAAAAAGAGCTGAGATAATGTCTTATGATTATTAACTAGCTAGCCTATTATTAACTGCAAACGTAACTGATTTAATAGCCAAGAAAAAAGGGGGACTGAGAGTGACAGCTGTGTCACCAATAATCTTCATTTTGTTTCTTCTAAAATAGAACTACAATAACAGTCTAAAATAATATGTGTTCTTGTGTATAATCTATATAATTAAAACATTGAATTAAAATATCTCCATAAATTCATTGTTACAGAACATCATGTCTATTGTTCGGCAAAGAAGAGCTGAAATAATACAGTTTTTATCTGAACATACACATGCTGCCTGAAACTCCATTTTAGGAGTTTTAAATGGAATGAAGGGCAAATTATTCTTGCCATTTCTTTGGTTAGATTTAAACAAAAAAAAAAAAATAACAAATAAGCAACCTGTTCATTATTTTCTACTGCTCCAGGGAAAGGTGATCGCTCTGATTTAAATTTGAGTGAAGGTTAATGAGATTGTAACCTAAGATTAAATTAGTGAAGTTTTTATCAAATTAGCTCTATTTTGCCATGGAAAAGTCTTAGCACAATATAATTTCCAAAAGAAGTTACAGTTGCCTTCGTGCTTAAAAGATATGACCATTGATTTTATATTGAGAAATTGAATATTAGGAGAAATTTAAGATTGGTATGAAAATAGATGAATGTTTTCTTGCAGAGAAAACTAAGTAAATAAATGATTGTTTCCTCTGATTCCATAAGTCTCATTAAAAATTTCATGATGTTCAAAACTTTAAAAAATATTTTTATTTAATTTTTGAGATTATAATATAATTACATTACTTCCCCCTTCCCTCTCCAAGACCTCCTATGAGCCCCAACCTCTTACTCTTTTTCAAATCTGTAGCCTCGTTTTTCTTTCTTGTTATAGCCATGTATATCCAAAAACTGTTTAAGCTTATGAAATGTAGTGGAGAGATAAGGACCTGGGGATTAACATGCTGAATTTTCTTTCTGATGAGAGAGAGAGAGAGAGAGAGAGAGAGAGAGAGAGAGAGAGAGAGGAGAATGCTGACTAATACAACCCCTGTTAATACTCTCTCCTTTCTACTCCCATCCTTTTTCTTCCCAACAAGTCCCTCTTGTACTTCTGTGTACTTTTCTGTGGGCACTACATTTCATTATGGTTTCTTGCATGTGTATGTGTATGTGCAAGAGCAGCTTACCAGTGGCTACATCACTAAGGAATATGGCTCTCCATACCCAGAAATCATTAACTGCCTATAGATTATCTGTGAGGGATGGGGTATTATGAACCCTTCTCACATCCATTACAATATTGATGAGCCCGATTTTATACAAGTCTTGTCCAGGCTGCTGTGAATTCATATGTTTATTGACCACAGATATCAGAAGATAGCATCTCATAGTGCTACTTTCTCATTCTTCAGTTATTACATTCTTTTCACCTCCTCTTCAACAATTTTCATTAAGTCTTAGGGTGGTAGTAGTAATAGAGATGTCCTAATTATGTATAAGCATAAACATTTAAAATGCAGTTTGATACTATACCTATTTATCAATTTGTCAAAGTGACCATAGTAGATACCCTGCCCCAAAAAGAGTCTCTGAGCATCTTAACCATTGGCTTTTGAAAAGACTTACAGTGCCAAGTGTAACGTGTTCCTGTAGAGAAGGCCTCAAATATGGTGGAAAATGGTTGGTTACTCCCAAAACAATTAAACCACTATTGCATTATTGGGCACAACCTTCTTGTTAAGTTGATATTGTAGCATTCAAAGTTTATAGATACATAAGCGACTTTTCTCCTCTAGCAGCCTACACAGTACCTCAAGACATTATAAAACTTGACAATAACAACAAAAAAGAAAATTACAAATATTTCTGATGAATATAGATGGAAAAAATTTCAACAAAGTACTTGCAAGCTAAATCCCTTCCAAAAACCCCACCTATGGTAGATGAATGATGTCCCCACCTTTTTGGACGTTTGAATTTTTTTGTCCTCAGTTGATGGTTTGGGCAGTTTATATTTTGTGACCTTGATAGAGAAAGCAAATCACTAGGAGCAGATTTTGAAATTTCAAAAGCCACATGACATCCCCAGTTTGATAACTTTGCTTCCCATTTATGGTTTGAGATGAGAGACCTCAAACTCAATTCGAGATCTAGCTGACACCTTTACCTCATTCTGCCATGCTGTCCCCATCATAATGGACTCAAACACCTCAGAACCATAAATTGAAGATAAATTGTTCCTTTTATAGTTGCCTTGGCCAAGGGCTTTTATCACAGCAATAGAAAATTAACTAATACAACAACCAAGAAACCCTGCATCATGGTCAAGTTGGCTTCATTACAGATGCAGAAACAGTTCAACATATACAAATCAATAAATGTAATTAAACACATTAGTTGATTCAAAACCAGAAACTATGTGATCATCTCCAAATATACAGAGGGCCTTTGAAAAAAAATCTAACATCTCCTTGTGATAAAAAATAAAATTCAGCCAGGCAGTGGTGGCACACACCTTTAATCCCAGCACATTGGGAGGCAGAGGCAGGCGGATTTCTGAGTTCGAGGCCAGCCTGGTCTGCAGAGTGAGTTCCAGGACAGCCAGGGCTACACAGAGAAACCCTGTCTCGAAAAGCCAAAGGAAAAAAAAATGGGAGATGTTGTGGATAGAGGGAAGATATATTAATGTAATTAAACCTGTATATGACAAACCTACCATGTTAAAGAAAAGTTTAAAGTATTCCCTTTGAGATTAGAAACAAAAGAAGGCTGCCCACTCTTTCTACTCTTATTCAATACAGCATTTGAAGTCTTAGCTAAAGCAGTAAGACAAAAGAAAGACATAAAATGGTTTACAAATAGGAAAAAAGTTAAAATATCCTTATCTACACGTTATATGATTCAATATCTAAAAGACCCCCAAAGACTAGAAAATTGATAAACACATTCATTAAAGTGGCAGAATACAAAATTAACATACAAAACTCAGTAGTTTTCCTAGGTACCAATCAATGTTAAACATATTGGGGAAAAAAAAAACAAGGCTAACAATCTCATTTGCAATAGTCCAAGAAATGATAAAGTACCTTGGAGTAGATCTAATGGAGGAGTCAA
>JAJTUV010003933.1:0-33557 GCA_021653895.1 Mastomys natalensis | reverse complement strand
ATTGATGCCAGACAAGGCCAGTTGTATACTATATACCAATACATAAGAAAACAATTCAGTCTCTATAATGTTATTTGTATGTATTACTTTAGGTTTAACATGGCATAAAACCAATTGTATAGGAAAATCTGAGGTTGAATTCACATTCTCATTCTGGTGGATAATGTAATAATTCTTATGTAAAAAATCAAATCAGAGAACTGCTGGGCTAGTTCTATTCTTATTTATCTGAACTTCCTAAACACCTGTTATGAAAGATGTTTAAATTTCTCAATATGTAGTATTTACATTTTAAGTAGATTAAATTTTGGAGGACATTCCTGCCTAATTAAAATAAAACCACAAATCTTTTTTTTTTTTTTTTTTTTTTTGGTTTTCGAGACAGGTTTCTCTGTGTAGCTCGAGCTGTCCTGGAACTCACTCTGTAGACCAGCTTGGCCTCGAACTCAGAATCCGCCTGTCTCTGCCTCCCAAGTGCTGGATTAAAGGCTTGCGCCACCACCCCGGCCACAAATCTTGTTACATTTAAAATACTGACAGATCAAGATCCTGTGCAACAGAATGTATTATTTATTCCTAATAAAATTTTAGTGCTTATTAATCTTTATATATCACTCTGAAATCACTTTGGCCACTCAGATAAATGCATCTTTTCTTCTGTGAGCTTGGGTTGTTAACTGGTAACAATTTATAATAGCTAAAAAATTTCTAGAGACTTAGTTTCAGTGACTGTAATCACCCCACTTGGGAGATAATGTTTTCTGCTGGGAATTTCAAGGACTTTTACTGCCAATTACTGAAACAGCAATACAAATTCAAGCCTTCATGCTTCATGATGAGACATCTTGGGCACCATGAATACTGTAGAAATCCTCATGGGATTAACACAGGACAGTGTTCCACTCTGTTTGTACAGACGTTTGCATACTCCCAGAGCTTAAGATGTTGAATTTCTCTCTCACAGCTATCTCCTGTGAGCTTTTAAACTACAAATCACTTGAATATTTATCTTGGATTTTAGTTTTAGGGAAATATAACTAATGCACAAAACTAAAAAAGTAAAATTAATGTGATATAACTTACCAAGCACTAATAATATTAAATGAAATTGAGGTATTTAAATGAGTTCCTAAAATTAAAAAAAAAAAAATTACAAGAACACATTAGTAATTAGTTATAAAGTTTTTTTCTTCTTTAAATATTTTAGTATATATTCATAATGAGTTTATCATGACATGTTCGTTTTAAAGTTATAAAGTTTTTATAATCATTGTATCTTTCATAAAGTAAAACAAACAATATAGCTTGTGGGAGTAAGCAAACATCTTTACAGAAACAGGAGATATACTTTTTGCCTGATTCTATGAGAATTCTTTAGTTTTAATGAAGTGAAGGAAATTACATTGTTTGGATCATGCCTATGATTCTTTATAATGATTATCTACAATGATTATCTATAATTATCTAATGATTATATATGACTGCATAAAACTATAATTCCTCATTCATATATATATTATATATATAATATACATAAAATTTTATTTTTTTTCATGATGAGACATCTTGGGCACCATGATTTTCTCATACACACACAAACATACAAATACACATACTCACACTCACACACATGCATTATTTTATCTTATTAGATATTTTGGGAAATTCTATGATAAAATTAAATTACTCTTGGAATTAGACAAAATTACTTTAAGTTAAAACAAAACTTCTTGTGATAATAAGACTTTAAATGTATGGTTTAATTGTTAGAAATACAAAAAACTACTTGCAATATAATCATGTGATTATTACTCATGCATACAGAAAATAAACCCTGTAGCTACTGAAAATTAAAGTACTGAAATCCTGACTAATAAATTCAGTCTGTAAAGAGAAGCTTCAAATCCAGAATAAATAATATTACATTTTAATTTTTAATTCATTATGTATTTTTTGTGAATGATATCTGTGTTCATTTCATGTATGTTCTCTTCAGATTCTGAGGTTTTAAAAAACATATTAAAAATTTTAAAAACAATGAAAAAGAATAGGCTAAAAATTGTAAAATAATTGATATGTCAGACTCTGAATTTTTTTAAAGATTATCTTGTTGAATTTATATTATGACTACCTTCTTATCTGAATAAATCAACAATGTAAGTTATGGAGAAGCATAATCAGAATGTTAATTTAAATTTTAGTGATTATTTCACTTTAAATATCTCTTTACACTATTTGCTTTTCATTAAACTGTTTAAAAGTCTCCCTCAAATAAAATCTTTTGAAGAAACCCAATTGTGTCTGCTGATCCTTTGGCAGGTTACAGCTAATTATAGAATATTATAGAATCAATATTCTCCTCTCCAAATGGTCAGACTGCAAAGAACTCCACAGTTATCACTTTAGTTAAAAATGTATATCCTGGGAGTCCAAAGAAATAGGAAAGAGTTAGTTTCCTTTATACAATTATCATGGGTTGCCATTTTATAGCAAATATACATAAAAGAAACCTTAGTACTCTATGCACATTATAAATATTAACTGAATAGTGTTGAGAAAAACATGGTTGATCATGTTGCATAAAATTATCAATTCTGTAATAAAAATATTATAATAACATATGCATAATTATTTTTACTAAATTCAATTTTAACATAATATTTCATATTCATTGTTCACAATTTCAGTCATAAAATGTCAGTTAAAAAAATAGATTGCTTTACTTTTCTATTTCTGAGTACCTATATTTTGCCTTAACAAATATATAATATACCTTGGTGTGAATCTAACCAAACAAATGAAAGGTCTGTATGACAAGAACTTCAAGTCTCTGAAGAAAGAAATTGAAGAAGATCTCAGAAACATCTCCCATGCTCATGGATTGGCAGGATTAATACAGTAAAAATGGCCATGTTGTGAAAAGCAATCTACAGATTCAATGCAATCTCCATTAAAATCCAAATCAGTTATTCACAGAGTTAGAAAGAGAAATGCTCAAATTCATTTGGAATAACAAAAAACCTAGGATAGAAAAATACAATTCTCAACAATAAAAGAACTTCTTGAGGAATCACCATCCCTGACTTCAAGCTGTACTACAAAACAATAGTGATAAAAACTACATGGTATTGGTACAGAAATAGGCAAGAAGATCAATGGAATAGAATTGAAGACCCAGAAAAAAACCCACACACCTATGGTCACTTTATCTTTGACAAAGGAGCTAAATCTGTCCAGTGGAAAAAGGATACCATTTTCAACAAATGGTACTGGTTCAACTGGAGGACAACATGTAGAAGATTGCAAATGGATCCATTTTTATCTCCTTGCACAAAGCTCAAGTCCAAGTGGATAGAGAACCTTCATTTAAAAGCAGAAAACTGAAACTAATAGAAGAAAAGGAGGGGAAGAACCTTAAATATTTGGGCACAGGGGAAAAGTTCCTGAACAGAACACCAATGGCTTATTCTCTAAGATCAAGAATTGACAAATGGGACCTCATAAGATTGCAAAGCTTCTGTAAGGCAAGGACACTTGTCAATAGGGCAAAATGGCAACCAACAGATTGGGAAAAGATCTTTAACAATACTGTATCCTATAGAGGGCTAATATCCAATATATACAAAGAACTCAAGAAGTTAGAGTCCAGACAACCAAATAATCTTATTTTAAAATAGGGTACAGACCTAAACAAAGAATTCTTATCTGAGGAAACTCGAATGGCAGAGAAGCACCTAAAGAAATGTTCATCATCCTTAGTCATCAGAGAAATGCAAATTAAAACAACCCTGGGATTCCACCTCACACCAATCAGAATGGCTAAGATCAAAAACTCAGGTAAAACCAGATGCTGGCAAGGATGTGGAGAAAGAGGAACACTCCTCCATTTTAGTGAATTGCAAACTGATACAACCACTTTGGAAATCAGTCTGGAGTTTCCTCAGAAAATTGGATATAGCATTACCTGAGAACTCAGTTGTACAACTCCTGGGCTGTGGGATCACACGTGGGCCGGGGGACCTGGCCCCAGGCCTCCCTCGTGGTGGTGGCCTGGTCCCAAGCGGCTTGGGGCCCGAGTAGAGTCCTGAGGCCAAGGTTTTCCTGCAGCAGGGTGGTTCCCACATAGTTGTAAAGGTCTGGAGTCGCAGATGATGGAAGCAGGCCCGAGAAGTCACATGGTCTGAGTTTCCAAGAAGTAGTTTTATTTATGGCAAGATTGTATCTGGATGATGTGCACTCCCCCCTACCAGTGCCCAAAGAAGCTCCCTTATATTTAGGAGTGAAAAGGGGAGGGGCAAGGGAGAATATTTAATTAGCTATGACCCCTGGCCTCATTAATATGGAAATCTCAAGACAGAGCACTCATAGTCATGCCTCTTACCTGTGTCCTATGTGACTAATGTTACAGGCCAAATGGAGCAGGGCCCTGGGTTTTGGGGGCATGGCCAAACACCTGCAATCTCAGGGTTTCAGGCCACTGGCAACCCTTCCATGGCCCGACACTGGGCATATACCCAGAAGATGCTCCAACATATAATAAGGACATAAACTCCACTATGTTCATAGCAGTCTTATTTATAATAGCCAGAACTTGGAAAGAACCTAGATGTCCTTCAAGAGAGGAATGGATACAGAAAATCTGGTACATTTACACAATGGAGTATTACTCAGCTATTAAAAACAATGAATTCTAGAAATTCTTAGGTAAATGGATGGAACTAGAAAATACCATCCTGTAGGAGGTAACCCAATCACAAAAGAATACACATGATATGTACTCACTGATAATTGGATATTAGTCCAGAAACTCACAATACTCAAGATTTCAACTGACAGACCACATGAAGCAGATGTAGAATAAAGACCAAGTAAGTAAGGATGCTTTGGTCCTTCTTAAAAGGAGTAACAAAATACCCAGGAAGCAAATATGTAAATGGACAGAACTGAATGAGGGGCCATCTGTAGACCATTCCACTGTGAATCCATCCATGTGCAGTCACCAAAGGTAGACACTGATGTAGATGTCAGGAAGTGTATGCTGACAAGAGCCTGATATAGATCTCTTCTTAGAGGTCTGTCAGAGTCTGACATATTCAGAGGCAGATGCTCCCAGCTAACCATTGCACTGATCAAGGGGTTCCCAATGGAGGTGTTAGAGAGAAGGCGCTGAAGGAGATGAAAGGCTTTATGGCCCCATGAGGAGAGCAAGTATACCAACCAACAAGAGCTCCCAGAGTCAAAACCACCAGCATGGGAGCACATAGGGAGGGCTCCAGCTGTATATGTAGGGGTGGATGGCCTTTTGGGCACAGGTAGGAGAGGAAATCCTTGGTCTCATGAAGGCTGGATGCCAAGTGTGGCGGAATTCGAATGTGGGGAGTTGAGAGGGGGTTGATGGGGTCACATCATCATAGAAACAGGTGGATGGGTGATAGGAGAGGGGGTTCCTGGGTAGAGGTGAAATGGAGAAAAGGGATCACATCTGAAATGTAAACATAATATCCAATAAAAAAAGGGGGGCGGGGAAAGAACACTATTTGTTACCTAAATGTCATAAACTGAGAATAGACAATTTATTGTAGGTGCAAGGACAGAAAGAAAAGATTGACTAGTTTATATTTATAAGGCACTATGCTGAGGTTATGGATCTCTCACAAATATGGTCCTATCATGACTGCCCTCTGAAAGATTCAACAAGCAGCTGAAAGCTATCAGTTGCAGATATTTGCACCCAACCAATGGACAGAAGCTTCTCATCCCTGTGGTTGAGTTAGAGAAAACCTAGAAGAACCTGAGGAGGAGGACAATCCTGTAGGAGGACCAGCAGTATCAACTAACCTGGACCCCTGAAATCTCTCAAACACTGGATCACCAAACAGGCAACATATGTCAGCTGATGTGAGGCCCCAACACATATACAGGAGAGGACTGCTATGTCTAAGTTCAGCTACAGAAGATTTATGTAACACTCAAGAGACTTGAGGCCCTAGGGAGTTTTGAGGTCTGGTTGGGTGGGAGTTAGATGGTGGCAACATCCTCATGGAGACAGAGTGGGAGGGAGGAGGTGGAGGTATGGGATGTAGGACAGTCAGAGGGTAGACAAGAGGGAGGAATAAATTCTGGAGTGTAAATAATAATAAATAAATAAATAAATAAAAGACTAAAGACATTTTAAAGAAATAAAAACAGACTTCATATTAATAACATACAAGGTAGATGATTTCTTTCTCTTGTAAATCCATGCTAACTTGTGACATAAATACTATTGCTTTAAACTTATAATGAACTCATGAAACCAGAAAATACATAATGAATATTTAGTCAAGTACTAGTGTTAATGGAAAGACATGTAAACAATTCTGCTATAACTCTTTAAGCCTTACTGATCTAAGACATGAACTATTGCCTTCAACTTACTATGAACTTATGGAATGTAAAACTTTCTAAAAACAAGCCATGTGATCAATTATCCTGAGAAGATATAAAAACAATTAACTACATTAAAGTAGTTATGTAACCTTTTTCTTCTTCATCCCTAAGCTTGTGCCTGTGTGTGTGTCTATGTATCTGTGTGTGTGTGTGTGTGTGTGTGTGTGTGTGTGTTTCTTTCTTTCCTTTTATTTTTCTGCCTCATGAAGATTACTCTGAATCTTTAGTCTGACCAACTAGAGGCCCCTGAGTCAAAAAGAAAAGAATCCAAGTAACAATGTTTCTTTTCTTAATTTTCCTGCTACAGGAGTTAAATTCTGAGAAGCCATCAGCATTTGGCCCCAGCAAAGCTACCCTAGCTGCCTCTTCAGTTACCTGGATGCACAGCTAGATGTCAAAACTCCTCCATTTCCTCACTTTCAGAAAATGGCAGGCCTCTTATAGATCACAGCCAAAAGGGACAAGAGTCAATAAGATAAGAATATAGCCATCATATACAGGATAGAAAAGCCAATCTAATAGGTAGGATAATGTTCTAAAAGCAGGCAAAGAGTCAGAAACATACCTGCTCCCATTGTTAGGAGTCTCACAAAAAGACCAAGAAAGTAGGTTAACATGCATGCAAAGGACCTGGGACAAACCCATGCAGGAGCCGTATTGTCTGGTAAAGTCTCTGTGAGCTGATATGAGCCTTGTTTGTTTGATTCAGTGGGTCATGTTCTTCTGGTCTTCCTTCCTCTCTGACTGTTAGAATCTTTCCTCCATGTTTTCTAATCTGCAAAGCAAGAAACCTTATAGAGATCTCCATTTTATACTGTCTCTGCATCATGTATAGATGTGGGTCTATGTACTTGTTCCAATCTACTTCCTGACAGAGCCTTTCTGTTGACAGCTGGTTAAAGCACAGATCTGTGAGTCTATGAATATAGCAGAATATCATTAGGAATCATTTCATTGATGTTTGTTTGCTTGTTTGTTTGCCAATCATGTTTGGTTCTACACTAGGTCTCTGGTGTATCAAGTCTACAGTATCATCCAGGCAATGTGTTAACATTGTTGGTGTGAGCCTCAAGTTAAACCAAACATGGGTTCACCACTCTTATGTGTGCCATCATTTCTCCAGTATATCTTGCAGGCTGGATACACTGTAGGTCTAGAGAATTTTGATGCCGAGGTTTCACTTTCTGTAGCCTGGAGAGGACCTACTCAAGCCAAAGAGAAGAGAAGTTAGTGTGACTGTTCCATGCAGGCACCAGCTTAAAATCTAAGTTCAATGAGCCACATGAATGTTATCCTCAGGAATGGGGTCCCACTAAGAAAGAGTGGATTTCTGACCTATTATTAGCTGGGGTTATGTAGGGAATCTGCATGAGGCATACAAGGCAGTCAACTCAGTGCAATGCAAACCAAGACCCACACTGAAAGTCTTGCCTACCTACAAAAGATGGACATTTCAGATTCAGTATCCTTCATTTACTAAGACTAGACTAGACTGGATGACTTTACTAAAGTCACCACCATATATTTCAATCACTCAGTGTTCCCTTTTCCATTGTTTATTTGAAGGACATTGATATGGTTTGTAGTTTCTGGCTATTATGAATGAAGTTGTAATGAATATACTTAAGCAATTGCCCTTGTGATAAGACGGTATGTCCTTTGGGTATATGCTCAAGAGTAGAATACATAGGTCTTGAGTCAGATCAATTCCAAATTTTCTGAAGTGTAATGGAATTTTAATTCAGTAACATAACTGATCTTTTAAGGGATCAAATTCAAAGACCATGTAGTCCTTTATGATCTGGTCAGAACATAGACATATATAGTATGATCTGACTAGAACATAGACATCCCCTTAGTACAGATCTTTAATTTCTAACAATAAAGGTAAAGTTAGTCTGTAGAAAAAAAGCAGCCATGTTTGAAAGTAACATCTAATGGAGGGGCTGATGAAGTGATGAATAAGAGAAAGATTTGAATCAGAGATAGGATATTCCCAACTCTCACAAAACCAGGGAGAGAGAATGGAATTGATTTCAATTCAGTGATGTTTTGAGCAGTTCAGTTTGGTATAGTTTAGTTGAATTCTGTTGTACTAAGTTTTGTTCACTTCCATGCAGTTTGGAACAAGTCAGTTCATGGAGCCAGTCTTTACATGCAGAACAATTCAGATGCTGAGAGAAGCCAATTTGAATCAGTCATCCTGGAGTGGAATTTGAATCAGAACTGAGTTGAACCAGTCAGTTAGGATCCAAATAGAGCTAGCATGAGTGACTACATTCAGCAGTGAGTCTTAGAGCCTGGAACATTCTAGGTTTATGTCAGCAGATAGAGGTTGGATGCTGAAGCCTTCAAGTTTCCAGATAGTAGAAAATTAGATTTTATGGAGACTAGAAGCTTCCAGGGCTAGGCCAAGGGATAGTTAGTATAGAAAAATAAATGTTCTGGGATAGTTCCATGCTACGTAATTATAAAGCCTAGGTAAAAATATTTTCTCTTCCCTTCCTCTGAGGAAGAAAATATGACATTTATATTTACACCAAGAAAATTATATATTGATTTCCAGAGTGGCTTTAAAAGTTTGCACTCCTACCAGGAATAGAAATATGGTGTCCTTGCTCTACAATCTGTACAGCATGAGCTGTCACTTATATTATTGATTTTAGCCATTTTGACAGGTATAAGTTGGAACCTCAAGATAGTTTTGATTTGCCTTTCTGCAATGGGTCAGGGTGTTAGACATTTCTTTAAGTATTTCTCAGGATTTGAGATTCTTCTATTGAGAGTTCTTTGTTTACATCTGTACACTATTTCATATTTTTTAAATTGGATATTTTATATATTTACATTTCAGATGCCATCCTCTTTCCACATTTCCCCTCCCTAGAACCCTCTATGCCATACCCCCTCCTCCCTTTTGCTTTTGCACCATTTTAATTACATGCAAGTATTAAGGTCAGTTCTAGGTTGAGGGACTAGCAACAGAATGACATTCTTTGTTTTTTTTATAACTACTTTTTGAGTTCCTTATATATTTTGGATATTAGACCTCTATAGATGTAGAGATGGTGAAAACATCATTTTCCCATTCTGTAGAGTGTCTGTCTTTTTCCAGCTGACATAGTCCTTTGCTTTTGCATGAAGTCCAATTTAGTAATTTCTGATCCTAAAACCTGCATTATTGGTGTTTTGTTCAGAAAACCATCTCCTTCCTCACTTTGCCTTATATTAGGTTCAGTTTGTCTCCTTTTGACATCTTTAAATGACTTAGGTTTGACTGTTTGCCAGGTTATAGATATGGGTATGTTTTTATTCTTCCACATTCAGACATCCAGTATGACCAGCACCATTTGTGGAAGATGCTTCATTTTTTTTTCAAGTGTGTATTTTTGGTGTATTTATGAAAAATCTGATGTCAATAACTTTGTGAATGTATTTCTGGGTCTTCAGTTTAATGCCATTGAACAACATATCTTCTGTCTTTGTTTTCCTTCAATACAATGTGATTATTTTATCACTATAGCTCTGTAGTGAAACCTGATATTAGAGATGGTGATACCACAGCGGTGTATTCATGGTTCAGGATTGTTTTCAGCATCCTAAGATTTTTGGTTTCCCACAGGAAGTAGAGAATTCTCATTTAAAAAATATAAATAAATTATATTAATATTTACATTGAACCTATATACTATTTGAGGCTATTGCTAAGGGTTTTGCTTCCTAATTTCTTTCTTTATCCATATGACATTTGCCTTTGTATATAGAAGTTATACTGATCTGGTATCCAGATACTTTACTGAAAATATTTATCAACTTGAAAGGTTTCATCATGGTACTTTAGGATCACTTATGTATACTATCATATAAAAATATTGAACAATGTTTTAAGTCTTCCTTTCAAGATTTTATCCCTTTGATCTTGTTCACTTGTCTTATTGCTCTGGCCAAAATTTCGAGTGTTGAAGAGAGAAAATTTCAAGATTCAGAGAGATACAACCTCATTTATCTTGAATTTGGTGGAATTGTTTGAGTTTTTCTTTATTATATTTGATTTTGCCTATACATTTTATATAACACCTTTATTATGTTTATGTCCCCTTTGTCCTAATCTCTGTAGTACTTTTATTATAAATGGCTGTTGAACTTTTGTCAAAGTTTATTTTTGAGGGTGTGGCATCTAAGGAGATATCATAGATTTATTGTTGTTTGTCTGTTTGTTACTGGCTTGTTGATATTTTGTGTGATTGTTTTTGTATTGCTTTCATTATATTTATATAGTGGATAACTATTTTGATTTTTGTATGTTCTTGGGTCTTTGTGGAAAAACACTGAAAACAGAAGGCTATAAGCTATTGTAAAGAGGCAGCTTCTGAGGAAATTTACCAGACCTAGTAGTCATAGGTCTTATAAATAGGCAGCCTCAGTGGACAGTACCAACTTAGCTAAGGACAAGTGAATCATAGGCAGAGTCATAGTGACCTGTCCCCTGAACCCACAGCCAGCTGATACCCAGTTCTGAAAGGTATCTGTACTCCCCCTGAACACCTATGCGCCGGTGCCATTCCCTTCCCCACATCCTGCCTTTTTGTGTTTATAACCTCTGTGTAAATAAGCAAATTACGATGTGGTTTAAATAACTAAATAAATAAAAAAAAAAAAGAATTCAAAAAAAAAAAGAAATAAAGTCATACTATTTTAAGTTGGAAACTGATTATGCTAATTTAATATTTATTAAAATTCTAAATATTATTAAATATTTTAATGGAAAAAAACAAACAAACAAACAAAAAAGAAACATCCCCGAATCACGTAAATGAAGCCTACTAGGTCATGGTGTATGCAGTATTTTGATATGTTCTTGAATTCAGTGTACAAGTGTTTTATTGCTTATCTTTGTATCTATTTTCATGAGACATTGAGGTTTAATTCTCTTTCTTTGTTGAGTTTTACGTGATTTGGATACTAGGGTAACTATTGCTTCTTAATATGTATTTGGCAATAGTGCTTTATCTTTGTATTTTGCAGAATACTTTGATGAATATTGGTGTTAACTCATCTTTGTAAATTTGTTAGAAATCTGAACTAACACTGTCTTGCCTTGGGCTTTTTGGGAGGTTAGAGCTTTTAATGAATGCTACTATTTCCTTAGATGCTATTGGCATAATTAACTTATTATTTGCTCTTAATTTTACTTTGGTAAGTGATACCTATAGAGAAAAAATTCCATCTCTTTAGATTTTCCATTTTGGCCAGAGTACAGGTTTTTTAAAGTATGTCCTTATTGTTATCTGGGTTTTCTCCATGTCTGTTTTTAACTACACTTTTCATGTCTGATTTAATTAATTTCGATAGTGTTTTCCATCTTTTAATTTATTTGGATGTTTTATCTATCTTGTTGATTTTATCAAAGAATAAAATACTTGTTTTATTCATTCTTTGTATTGTTCTCATTTATTGATTTTAGCCTCCAATTTGGTTATTTCTTGCCATCTACTCATCTTGGATGTCCTTACTTCTTTTTGTTCGTTATCTTTCAGGTGTGCTATTAAATTGTTACCATGAAGTCTCTCCAATTTATATGTAAAATCAATTATGACTTTGAACTTTCTTAGTAGCTTTCTGAGTGAAATGTTCTGAAATTACCTCAGGTTCATTTGCTTTATAAAGATCCCACATTATTCCATCTAGTTTTTGTCTGGTTGACCTGTCGATTGGTGATACAGAGAAATTGAAGTCTCCCAATATCAGTATGTGAAGGTTAAGTCATTTAAGATGTAGGTAAAGAAAGCTTTACAAAAAATAAAAATAAAAAAATTGAGTGCTCTTGTGTTTAGGCCATAGATGTTCAGAGTTGATAAATAATATTGACAACAACAAAAACAAAGGCAAGAACTAAACAGATCACTCAACAATTAATACTACTGCCTGCTATCAAGAAGGCATGGATTCAATATCCAGAACTCCCATGCCAACTTTTACCTGCCTATATCTCCAGCACTAAGGGATTCAGCACAGTCTTTAGGTATCCTTTTGGGACTGTCCATGCAGCAGGTACACAGATATACATGTAAGCAAATGGATACACTTATACTTGAAGTAAAATATAAATTAAAATAACTAACACAAAATACATAAGAGCCAGGCCAAAGAAGTAAAGATTTGGGCAGAAGAGGCTGGAGAAATGGTCTAATAGTGAAGAATGCTTTATTTCAGTTACCAGGGCCTTCATCAGGAACACAAAACAGCCTTCAATTCCAGCTCCTAAAGATTAAATAATTCAAATATATTTAAAAACAAAATAAACAACAAAAAAAAAAGACGTGCTTATTTTACCGAAGAACAAGCTCCAAACTTCCAGTTACTGCAATAATTTTTTAAATAATCATAATTAAATTTAAAATATTAGCTTCCATTAAGCAATATTAATAAACATTGAGGCTACTAGTTGGTCTAATTTCACAAAGAAAAATGAAATATAATGCAAAGTATATTGTAATAGTTTCTCACAGAGAACTAAAATGATGCAATTTCCAAGTGACTTTTAAATTTATGATGGATATGGATATTGTGCAAAATAAAACTGATCATCAAAGAGGATATTTCAAAACAACTTAAGTGTAATTTTGTCTCATTTCTTCTTCTTTGCAGCAATGTCACAGAATTAGATAGTTATGTTGTCAAGAGAACCATCTTCACTTTAACTTAAAGTTTGCATTTTGTTTTCATATTTGTCTTGAATACATGCTTTTATCTAGAATCAGACTACTGAGGATAAGTAAGCCTCAAATTATGTGACTATTTACATGATCCAGATTTATGTGTATATTATTCTTGTTTCAGTAATTTGATTTCTTTGTCAGAAAATATTTGTGTTTCTGAGAAAAGATTGATGAGGCTTGATAACTCAGGCACACAATCCTTTAATGGTACATATGTAAACAATGTTTGCATATGCTTATAGATAACAATGTAATAAAATGTTTATCTAAAACAGAGTATAAATGTTTCATGGAGGTAGTGAAATTACTCAATTGTGAAGTTTCTTTAGTTTGGCCCTGTAGTGGAATGATATATGCTTTTTAAAACTTTTTATTGATTCTTTGTGAATTTCAGATCATGTACCCCAATCTATTCATCTCCCTGTGACTTTGTACACACCCTCTGCCCTTTCAACTTCCACCAAAAAGGAAAAAAAGAAATCTCATGTGGAAGGTCTAGTGTCACTGTGTATCCCACAGTATAGCATTTTGTATAAATCTGTATAATTCTTAACTTGAAAATACTCATTACAGTGAATCATTGGTCTGGTTCAAGGCCTACAACTTTTGTTACACAATCAATACTAGACCCTCACCAGGACTCCTTTCAGATATCCTGTTGTTGTTCTTTGTTATAGACATCCTGCAGCTTTGGGTCTGTAGGCCTGGCCCCTTCTCCAGCAGTTCATAGCTGTGATAAATGCTGAGGTGAACCAAGTCAAAGCCCTGATTCTGGGCCTGAGTGGTAGCTAAGCTGTTCCGTCTGTCAGATGTCCCACACCCACAACACAAGGAAGAAGAACTCTCCAACAATGCCCTGGTAGCATATCTAATGCTGCAGCCAGCAAGGGGCAGAGCCAGTTCTTCTGCTGTCATTCCCACTGGTTAGCTCAGCCCCACCCCCCAGCAACTTTTTCTCTCCAGAGTGCTACAGTCAGTTTGGAGTAGGGTCAGCTCTCCCACTCTCATGATCCTGGGACCAGACCTCTTGCCTGCCGCAAATGGCATGGGTTGAGAAATGGGGGAGGGCGTTTCTCACACTCTATTCTCTGTTAGACAAGTGGCAGAGGGAGCTCTCCAGAGCTCACACCCCTAGGGCCACCTCACAGGCTCCCCAGCCCTCTGTGGTCAGTTCTACTGTTCTGGTTAGATGAGGTATGCTGCAGCTGGTGAGATGCAAGGCCAGCTTTCATGACCTTCCAACTGCCATACGTGGCATGGGCCAAGTGTATTTAATGTTTCTCCTCTTCACCTATGCCATGCCATGACAGAAGACTGCTAGGGTCAGCTCTCCTGTACTACCATTCTTGGGGCCAGCTTACCTGCAACCCCTGCAAACAGGGCCAGCTCTACTGTGTTTCCTGAGCAAGGTGCTAGGTCCAGTCACATAAACGCTGCAGTTGGCAAGGGGCAGGGCCAGCTGTCCTGCTCTTTTTTCTTCAGGGCTAACTTTCCCATGATTCCCAGGCAAGGGGTTGGGCCAGCTGTATACAGTCATCAGACATCAACATGTCTCCAAGTAGTGGCCGAGATCAGGGACACTCTCTTGAACTTTAGTGCTAACAGGTTTTGCTGTTGCAGGACCATTGGCCCAGATGTGGTTATAATTGACACCATGGGCCTGAAGCTCACCATGGCCTTAGATAGCTTCACCGACTACTTAGATCAGGTTGTTCCTTACTACCCTCATTTCCTTAGGCACATATCCTTGTGTTTCATTTTCTCTTTCATCTCTCTACCACTTACTTCTCCATCATATTGGTACCCAGGCTCTGCTGTTAGCCAGGCAAGCTGCAGGGCCCACGCTTCTGAGTGCTGCTGCTGCTGATGGGTAGGATGAGCTCTCCCATGATCATGACCCTGTGGGCAGCTTTTCCCACTGAAAGAGTGAGCTCTCCCACACCCACACCTGGGTACCAACTCGTCTACACTGCTGCAACTATACTGTGCTGCCTTGGAGAGGCACGGGGCTCAGTCACCAACGTGCTGCCACAGATTAGAGGAAGGGCTCATAGCTAGTGAGGGATAGGCCCACTTCTGCATAACCTCAGAACATTAACTTAGTCCACAGCGGTTTCCCTAACCAGGAATATCCTCATGTTCTCTAGTGATAAAATGAGCCAAGGACATCAATACCATGGTTGCCTACCACAGACACAGATATGACCCTCAGAAACAGCTCAGCCTGGAACCTCACCAAGCCCCCAGGTGGCAAAGAAGCCACTCACAAGTCTCCTCCTCTCCATCATGGAGTCCCCAATCCATCTCTCTTCGTAACGCTCAATCTGCTTCACTTCTCTTTTTCTTCCAACAGTCCACTCCATAGTTGCACATTGTGGTGGCTCCCTCTGCATCCTGAGTCTGCTGTCAGGCCTGGTATCTGATGCAGGTATCTGATGCTAGCCTGACTATGCTGTGTGCCTGATGGTAGGTTTGTGAGTGGCACAGAAGCCCACAGGTCTCTGTCTGTCATCCTCCTCCCTTATTGTGATGTGTGGTGTTAAAGGGGCCTTTGTAAATCTATGATCCACCTTACTATGTGCCAGAGGGCAGGTCTGTGGGCTACTTGCCTGGCCATGCGCTGCACAGCACCGCATGGCATGGCAGAAAGCAGGTCGCTGTCTGTTTTCTTCCTGCTACATTGCTTTGCCTGGATTTGATTTAATATGATTTAATTTGGTTTGGTTTGATTTTTATGTGTCATAGGCATAAAATAGCTTTGGCCACAAAGTCAGGCATCAAGCTAGGAAAAGCAAAGGACTGCCAACTGCTCTGCCACCGACTAATATAAGAACACAACCACCAAGGTGGGTTGGTTTTTTGTTTTGTTTTGTTTTTGTTTTTGTTTTTGTTTTTTTGGCATTTCAATGGGGTTTCAAAAAATTTTTAAATTTAATTACCTTTTGATGAAATTATTTCCTGCACCCAACTCCTTCCAGTTTCTCTCCTTACCCACCCAAATATAACAACCCATTATAAGAAACAAAATCTCCTAAAATCACAAAAACTAAGTGAAATACCAATAAAAAGACAAGGAAAAAACACAAATAATAATCAAATAAAAGCATACACACAAAACAAAGCAAAATAAAACAAACAAAACAATAACTCATGGAGTTCATTAAATATTCATCAATTGCTCCTGAACATGAGGTCTATTCTGGAAAGGTAAATGTATCTAATGCAAATCCATTGGGAAGAAAACGTAACTTTTTCTTTCCCAGCAGGTAGAACATTGTCCTTAATGGCTACATTTTTATCCATGCATTCCTTTATTTTTTAAGTATATTAAAGTAAAACACAGTAAGATAAGACAAAAACTATCAGATCAAGGTTGGCCAGGACACACCAGTAGAAGGAAAAGAGCCCAAGAGAATGTAGCAACATCAAAGAATCACTCATGTGTTTACTCAGGAATCTCATAAAAACACCAAAATGGGAGCCATAATTTCTACACAGAGGAGCTATGCAGACCTGTGGAGGTCCTGTGCCTGCTGTTCTGTCTTGGTGAATTCTTAAAATCTTTGGTCATATTGATTGCTTTCTTGGTGTCCTCCGTCCCTCTGGCTCATGCATTCTTTTGTCTTCCTCTTCCATGAGGCTCCCTAAGCTCTGAGGGAAGAAATTTGATAGAGATATCCAATTTGGGGCTGAGTGATGTGTAGTTTCTCAGTCTCTGGTTGCTGTGGATCCATACATTGTTCTTATCTGCTGCAGGAGGGAGCCTCACTGATGATGACTGAGCAAAGCACTGATCTAAGAGTATATCAGAATATCATTAGACTAAATTCCAACATTAGTGTTTTCTTGAAAGTGCATGTTTCTTTGCATGTTTAAACTCTAACACTGACATTATTGGGCATTAGAGCTTTCTCAGATATTAGCTCAGGGTTGTAGAAGACTATGACTGGGATTAGCTCCATTATAAAACAGACCTGCCTGAGTGTTTTGTCCACTGCATGAGAGTAGAAAAATGTTAGAACACAGCTGCAAGTCCCATTTCTGAACTTCATTAAAAGGATATTTCCAGAGTCCCACTGGGCATAGAAACTACTCTAAGGCAAGAGCCTATGCCCAGCAGCAGATGGTCAAGAAAAAGCACAGTCACAGTGTTATTTTGGGATGTATTTTAGGCACAGTATCCCTCTTCATATTTCTTACCCTGTAGGTCTTTTTCTTATTTGTAAAGGTTTTAAATTTTTGCTTTTAGGAAATTTTTGTTTGTGCTAATGTGTATGTAAAATTGCATCTATAAAAATTTCTTGTGTTTTTCTTTCTTTTTTGACTCGTTTTGTTTGTTTGTTGTACTATTTGTTTGTTTTTATTTAATCTTATATTCATAAATATTATTATCAATTACTATATACTGGCGTTTTGTTAATTTAAGATGGCTAGAAAGAATTTGAATTTGGAGTGTTGAGAGGTGGGAGGGTCAGGGAGGAAGTGTGAGAGAAAGTAGATATTGTAAAATCATCAATTTTCAATAAAAACTGATTTGTAACAGATATATATCCTCTGCAACATAAATCTCACACTTTGCAGTGTCCTCACGGGGAGAAACTAATCTCTATTTCTTAATGTCACTCAATTTATTTAATTGTTGTTTGCCAGAGGGACCAGGAAAATAGACATAAATTATTATGTTATTAAATATTCCTAAAATTTTTAAATAGACAAAAGTAAAAAGAAAAACACTCAGCAGACTTCTGAAGGTTTTACTCCACCCTATTTTCTCAATGAACATTAATTTACTTTATTAGCTTAAGAAAATTATTCAATAACATATTAATTTTACATATTTTGCATATTTATTTCCATATTTCCTATACTTAATTTATTTCTGATAGTAGATAGAATGTGTCTATGTTACTAATCACTTTGCTTATTGTACTTTTTGTGTTGAGGTAAATCTCTGACCCAAATAAGACCAGTAAAGGAAAACACAACTCAATAATTATGGTATAAATTGCACGTCTTGATTGGGCAGATTTAGCATTACACTACTCTATTCCCCAGCTATGAGATACCTTATAACTTGTGGTTTATCCAGGCCACGTGCTTGTCCTTCACCTCCAGCTCCTCTATCTTCAGCTTCCTACTCCTTCACCTTCCTCCGTCGACTTCCTTCTACTTCCTTTCCTCCTTCTACTACCTTTTATATCGAATTCCTCTTCCTCTCTCCTCCCCTAAGCCTTTTTTCTCCGCCTCCCTTTCTACTGCCCAATCACTGGTTCTAGCCTTTATTTTACAAATTTAATTGGAGAGAAGGTTCACAAGATGTCACCTGTGTACAGACTCACTCCTCCTCTGCAGCCCCTCCCAGGAAAGTAGAACTAGTATCAAAATACAGGGCTGGGGCTATTCACAACATCTTTGATCTTGTGAATTTAGAATATTCCTCAAAAATAAACATAAATACATTTGAATTCATACTTTGAAAGTAAACTGATTATTTCCATTATCATCACATATGTTAATTGCTAAAATAAAAGCAATATTCCTTAGTACACTTGTAGCTACTGTCATTGAATTTATAAATGAAAATTCAGGACAAATTACTCTTTTGTGCATCTACTACACACATGTTTGTGAATTTTGTATGTATTTTCTAGATATTGATTCTCAATATACCTTATATTGAATTTTGAAAATATAAGTTAAGCTGATGAACATGAGATTTTTTTTTCCTTAGAGAATATGAGAATTACATGAGCTAATTTTGTTGAATTTATTTATGACATGCATAAATCTTTGTGGAAAGTAAAGTTAAAACTATTTATTTTTATTTCTTTTTCTTTTTTTAATTTTAAATGATCTTGCTTCAAGTTCATTTATTTAAACAGCATAGGACACTGGTCATCTGCAAATAGTCTTATGGTAGGTGTGTCAAAGCAGTCCATCTGTCTTCACATAGGCAGGAACCGTCTCTATTGGGCCTTCACAGGAACCTGGGGACCTTTGGGAGCCTAAGCCAGAGCTGAAGCCTGGGTCTTAGCTGGACTTGCAGCCTCTGCCTTGATTTGAAACTTGGGCTTTGGTTGACAGAGCCTATGATGTTTGGCCATGTAGCTTCTTATCCACTTCTCAAGCTTGGGGTGAGGAGTGAAAGCAAGACATCCTAGTTTGAGGCTAGGGCCCTTCAGCATCTTGGGCTTAACTGCTGTAGGCTTCATGAGGGCCTCAATGGCCTCTGTGCATGCACTCATTGCCTTTGCAGCTTTTAACTTTTTATCTAAAAGTGACAAACTTGCTGAAAGACAAGGCTTGATCGGTTTTTCTTTCTGTAATGACTTTAACTTTCATTAGATTTGTGTCTCAAATTTCAAAGAGAACTTGAACATTTACATCATTTGAAATTACCAGGTAGTATAACGTGGAATGAATGAAAATAATGAATCACAAAAACCAATTTGATAGATTTGTGCATCAATGAGTAAAGAATCACTGTTCTGTGTGATAGAGGAGATTAAGCAAGATTTCAACATGTAAGCATGTCTACAGTATCAGACTATGATGTATGTAGATAAAAGTTGATTGAAGGCAGGCTAGTTCTAAAAAAGATAACCTCAGAGTGTTGTATAAAAAATTAATCACCCTAACTGCATTAAAATCATCTGCTAATATTATTTATACTTTAAATAATATCTGCTTATGCTATATATATCCTTATATAAGTATATAATATAATATGTGCAATACATGCAGATATTGTACTCATATAAATACCATATATAATCTTTTTTCATGTTTTTATATACTTCTATTAAAATATAGGAAAAGTAATATACCTTTTTAATTTTATTTTAAATTATACAAGGGACATTATTTTATAGTCATAATTTTTGTACAAATGTGGAAACAACAACATTTTCTAACTTGTGAAAGTTATTTTCCAGAAAATTTTATCTGAATGGATCATTAAATGATGATTATGGGAAAAGTATGTAAAAATATTATTTTAACAAATGTCTCAGGAAGAGACAGAATCAATTTCAAAATCTCCTAGGAAAGAACTAGAAAGAACTGAAAGACATACATTTGATATTGTTGTACTAAATGAATTCATCCTGTAGCTTACTGAGAATAGATATGGACCTGTAGCTTGCTGAGAATAAGTATGGACACAGCGAAACACAAAATTGAAACTTACTTAATACACGATGAGACTTTTGAGCTTTGGATTATGTAGCTTGATTGCACAGTTTCAAGTTTGAACTTTGTTGACAATAACATTGTGTCTTAATAATGTGAAACAGTTGGATGTGACTTGGAAAGTATATGAGATTAAGGAGATTAGCAATTCCCTAAATCCTAGTAAGCCACTGCCTGCAATTTTCTGCTTCATCCCATTGCATTTGGAAGTATTTAAACTAGAGGAGGAGGTTTTAACCAGGGCTACAAAATCTGATGTATCTTTTAAACAATATTCACAGATAGTTTAAAAACAGACATTAAAAAGAAAAGCAAAATGGGTATTTGGTCCCTACTGTGCATTTAATAATACAGATTCTTTATTTTTAAAGAGCCAGAATGCCACCAATTGTAAAGCATACAATGGTACAGGATAGCATCCTAAAAGAGGGCTTACAAAAACTTGGATGCGAGCATTGATATTAAGTATTAAATTAGATGAGTGAAGGGCTGGAGAGAAATAAGATGAGATTTCTCTACTGCAAATATTCTTTAGTTGACCTCACCTAAAATTACCATAGTATTCAACTGATAAAATTCAGAATATAACAAAACATACAATATCAAAAGGCCACTGAAACATTTTGGAAAGAAAACATTTCCTTTTAAATAAATGTTCTGCTCCTTTATATAACACTGCCTATACACTAGCAAACGGGGACTAATTTTTGAAATTGTAGATATTTTTATCAACTAAAGTAAAACTTATAGTAACTTCATTTGAATAGCTGTGCTCTGTGACTAGAAGCTTTTAAACTTTATGTCTGGTAGACTCTTTTCCTTGAAATTATTTAAAAATAATAAAATATTCTGTAACGAAAATGTCCTTGCTTTCTGTGTTGAAAGAGAAGCTTTTGCACTTAGTTTGTATACAAAGATAAATATAAAGGAAATTTAATTTAAACAAGAATTTCAAAATGTTTCTTGAGAAGTAAGAGTGAGTTCTAAGTATTTGGTGAGTTCATAGCATTCATTGAGGATTTTCCAAATATTACTGTATAAGTAATAGCACATTTAAGTTTTATAAATTCTTATGAAATAGTTATTACTTATTCTAGGCTTGGAGAAAATTCTCTTCTTAGAATTGATACAAATAAACATAGACTGATATCACAAAGTCAGTATCTTCTTTCTCTACATATACTATCTTATCTTTCAGAAATTTGAACTTCAAACATAACTACCAGTTTTGAAGTGTGATCTATTGGAATACCACTAATGTATCTAAACTTTCAAAGACATTCCTACCCTGCTATGTTTGTGATTTCTTCAGGGAATAGTTTGGCAAAGGAAAACAAGAGAATAGCCAAATCTTGAGGCAATATATATATGTCAGAATCAGTGATTTGTCTCAGAGTAGCATGCAAGGTGATGAAGTCCTTTTCTACCTCAATCTAGCCCTATATTCTATCCTCAATTTGTCAAAATAATTTCAGGCACCAAAGGAAGAAGGCCAAGTACATAATTTTATCATACTTTTTTTGGCAAATATAAATCAGAATTTTAGCTTATCTGTGTTTATTCTATTCTAATAGTTTTTGCAAATATTTTAGTGTGTGGTTTACTGTGAGTCTATTGTATAACTTGATTGTATTGTAAAGTGAAGTATGAGACTATCTTTTGCATAACTCATTTATGCTACATACAATGTTTATCATATCATTTTTCAAATTTGTTAAGTGGTGGGAAAAACTCATTATCAAATAACAGAAGAATGGAGATCATGTAATATATGTATACAAAATGAGGATATTTTTGCCATATGTAATTAATTCATGTCATTTGCAGAAAAATGAATGCAATTAAAGATAATCATACCACGTGAATATCTTCTCTCATTTGTTGTTATATCAAAACCCATAAAATTTGACAATCAACAAATACAAATTTACTCACTCACAACTGATTTTACTTTAGCTATTGTCTGTATTATCTATTGTTTCAGGAAAGTCTAGCATCATTCCACTGGATCTCCTGCTAGTAATTGCTCTAGATAACATTACTTCAGAATATTTAAGGTGCTGGGGGAACTCAAATTCTTACCATATTTTCGTTTAATAGAATCATGTTTAAAATCTTCAAAATTATAAGATTTAGTATGGAAAATTGAAGGAATATATTCACTCTATGTCATTCCAAGGAAAAGTAATTTGCCCTTCTGAAATGGATAATTACAAGTTTTATGTTTCCTTAATTAAAAACAAAATCAATGTTCATCTCCAGTTCACCATTTGAAAAATGTCAATGTTTATAGGCAGATGTCAGTAAAAGTTTGCCTGTAGTGAGTGACCTTCTGTATCAGCAATAAATTTTAAGTTCACAGAATGTGTAGGCAGGTTGAACTTATATTAAATAATCAATGATTTTATGAAACTAGGATTTTTAAAGTAGCATAGAATAAAAATAATTTTTAAAAAAATAAAAATTTAAATATATTATATATCAATATGATATAATTTATATACAACATATTTTCAAATGTTCTGTATTTGAAATGTGTATAGCGAAATCTTTCTCAATGAATGACAAGTGTCCCTGTCTTTTCCTCAGTGATGTCTTGCCAGCTCCTGGCAGTGAAGTCATGCCTGGCAGCGTGAGTGCATCGACAGGCATTTTCTAGACACCTCATTTGAAGTTAAAAGCAGTCTTGACGCTCTTTGACAGCCTCTGGGATTCATCTTAAAACTGGTTATCAGAAGCCAGAGTTATTACTATGAACGACATCAAAATCTGAGTGAGTCAAGCGAAAGCAATCAGTCTGTTAACTGTTTTGAAAGGAATTTTTCTAAGAAGTGTGTGGAAGGTAATTCTTTTCCAAATATAAACTGGAAAGAAATGATCAATCAAAATATGGGTGAGGATTAAATGTAGGTCATTTCTGTTCAGCATTGTATACAATGATTAGCTCAAAACATAGATTAAATTTCACAAATAAGAAAAGATTAATTTTCTTTAAAGTTATTCAAAACTGATAGAAGCTGCATTCTGAGAAGCAATTTTCTTATCTTTTTACCACTCAAATTGTTGTATGTTCAAAAGGTAGACCACAGATCCCAAAATAAAACCACCCTAGGACAAAGTGTCATAATTATTTCAAAACCTTGAGGCAGAAATTTTTATTTTTAGATTATGAAGAACAACAGTTCATGAATAAATATTCATATCTTTTATTTCCTAATCATCCTTTAGCTGCTACTTAAGTCATTTTTGCTTCTCAATTATTATGTTCAAAATGATAATTGCATTACTTTCAACATACTGCTATTTATTTACTTTGAATATATACTCAATGGTAGAATATGTTAATTCTACTTTCCCTCTAACATCTGCACAAATTTATGTTTTCACTACAAAAAAGAAGAGCCCTACCATTTCGGCAACATGAATGAGCCTAGATGATCATTTATCAAGTGAAATGAATTAAGAACAAAAGTCAAAGGCTAAAGCTCATGTTAGTAGACTATACATTTCAAAATAATACCAGATAAAATGTTATTACTAAAATAAATTATAGTTTTAGGAGACAATAGATACTTTAATTAGTCTAACTTTACTTTCTACATGACACTTATATATTCAAATCCTAGTCATAGTTACTTCAGGATGTGGCACTATCTAGGCAAAGATACTTTTAGAGTTGAAATTAGTATAAAATAGTATGCCTCAGAGAAAACATATTTTTCAGGTGAATGATGACATCTTTGTTTAAGAAAGTGATGGAGAGGAGGGAGAGAGAGAGAGAGAAAAGAGAGAAGAGAGAGAGAGAGAGAGAGAGAGAGAGACCTTGCAAGAGAGAGAACTTACATAAACATTCATAAAAGATATTATTGAAATTTCTATAATAATAATTACACTTTTTTATCATTGTGAAAAAATGATGAAACAAAGTGAAAAATTATGAGAGAAATGGTTAATTTTGGCTTACAGTGTAATGTAATCCCATCAATCATATTGAAGATCAGACGCTAGCTAGAGCAGTAGAAGCAGGACTATGAGGCAGCTGGTACCACCTCAGCAGAAACTGGCAGCAAACAGGAATCAGATAGCTTAGAATGAGGTCAGGATATAACTCTCAAATGCCAGGACTATAATGTCTGAACATTGTCAGACTTTCCTCCCACCCTAGCCTCTGGAACAACTCACCAGCTGTAGGAAAAGTATCAAATCCTGAGCTTATGGTGTTGGATTTCTCTTGTTCCCGCCATAATAATTAGCAGCAGCCAAAGAGAAAGATTGTAAATTTTCATATTTATTACATGTCTTAAGAAGGTACCGGTACTGATGAAATGCTGAGTTTAGTCTGAGCATCCATAAATATTAAGATAAGACAATAAGTCATTCTGTGACTTATTCAATTAAGCCACCAAGTCTCTGATATTAAAAGCTGAATATCCTTGAATTAGAATATAATTTTAATGCCTGGCAGTGGTGTTGCACGCCTTTAATCCCAGCACTTGGGAGGCAGAGGCAGGCGGATTTCTGAGTTCCAGGCCAGCCTGGTCTACAGAATGAGTTCCAGGATAGCCAGAGCTACACAGAGAAACCCTGCTCAAAAAACCAAAAGCCAAAAAACAAAAAAAAAGAATATAATTTTAATTTATAGAACTTGAGTAACCTTTATAGTCATCAGCAACAAAAATAAGTGAAACAAAATATCTAAATTAAATAAAAGATAATTTGTGTTTATAAAATTTTACTAATTCTTAAAGCCATCATTCACAAATAAAAATAAATAAATGAAATGTGACTTCTAATATATATATAATGCAGGTACACAGTGTCACAGACATAACTATCAACTAATAAATATTTGTTTCTTCATAAAATAAAATCATTATCTCAAATTACAGTGTGCTATTTCCTTCCACCTACATAACCCATTCAAAGGAAAGCTTTGCCAAATCTCTTCTTTCTAGACATTGGGAACTGTTTCAGAACATTAATCATAAATACTATATTTAATTTTCTTTTTTAAATAAAAATGCATTTTATTAGTATAGAAATAAGTACATTGGTCAACAGAATCAACATGAAGATCCAGACATAAATACACACATTTTTGGACACCAGATTATTATTAAAGCTGTCAAATATAAACACTGGAAAATAATAGTACTGAAGAAGAATCCAAATAGATAAGATATCCAAACCGAGAAGTGTTAAGTATGGACTATTCACTCTGCACAAGATTCAACTCTGAATGGTCAAAGACTAGACATAAGTCCAGATACACTAAACATGACAAAAGAAAGTGGAAAAAAAGCTTTACACAGGAAAAGACATTCTGTACAGAATATAATTAGCATGACAATTAAGATTATCAATAAACAGAACCTCATGAAACCTAGATGCTTCTTCATGACAAATGACACCATTATCTGGACAAATTAGAAGCCTAGAGAGTGTGAAAAGCTTTGTCTACCTAAAATCATTCTCTTTTTTCTCATTATTTTATTGGATATTTTATTTACATTTCAAATGATATCCCCTTTCTGGGTTCCGCTCCAGAAACCCCCTTTCCCATTTGCCCACTGCTTCTATCAGGGTGCTCACCCACCCAATCCTGCCTCCCCACTCTGACATTTCCCTATACTGAGGCACTGAGCCTTCCCAGGACAAGGCATCTTCTCTCCATTGACGTCCAACAAGGTCATCCTCTGTTACATATGCAGCTGGAGCCATGGGTCTCTACATGTGTTCTCTTTGGTTGATGGTTTAGTTCCTGGGAGCTCCAGAGGAGTCTTGTTGGTTAACATTGTTGTTCTTCTTATGGGGTGGCAAACCCTTCAGCTCCTTTGTCCTTTCTCTAACTCCTTCATTGAGAACTCAATGCTCAGTTCAATGTTTGGCTGTGAGCATCCACCTCTGTATTTGCCAGGCTCTGGCAGAGCCTCTCAGAATACAGTTTTATCATGCTTTCCTTGTACTCCAACTGTTATACTAACAAAGGTATTTGATACTCAATGATATCTTTGTATTTGTTCCTGTACTCTCAAAGAGAATGGGATGAATGGGTTCCTGAAGAATTATTTATAAATATAAACTTAGAAGTTCATGTGGGATGGCTGTATCATTATTTCAAATATAAATATAAAATATAAAATATTTTTAGGAGTTTTCACACATTTCATAATATGACATTGGCAATTGATTGATAGCAAACATTGATTGATTTTGTATGATTTGTACATCTTTAGTAAACTTATTTTATCTGTGCATAGTTTTTTCTAATTTTGGCAAGATGTCTTAACCTGTATCTAATTTTAAAATGTTTATTAACAATGCTTTGTCACATAATTAATAGCTTTTCATTTCAATTGACTTGTTTAAAACTATTATTAGTTCACTTAATTCTTCACATTTCTTGTTGCTTAACATCAGTGTCTCTGCAAAACTGCAGTATATCATGTCTCTTTTAGTCTTTATATTGTAGCTTCAGTGGGTACAGATCTCCCTTGTATTTAACAGCTGGTGGAAATGTCAATGGAAATGACTCGTATTTGAATTTAATCAAATTTCATTAAAAATATTTGGGGATCCACTTAACACAGTAGCTGAATTTTAGGTATTCACTTTTATGTTATCACAGCTACTTAATTAATAGTGATGTTTATTGCTGTAAATGATTAATAGCTTCCAGTACACTGGTCATTGGTGATTTTATTTAGGAAAGAGTCTACTTCAAACTCTGCAGGCAATACATTTATTACCAAGTGCCTATCTTAAGGTAACCCCTGCCTATTTCCTTGGATACTTTTGGGTCAAACTTGGAATCTTCCATAGTTGGCTTACTGGTCTCAGATTACTACTAAACAGGGTTACTCTAATAATATGACTACTTCATTAATATATCAAAAAGCAAGGTATACAAACCTTCATTCAAAACAGTACAAAATTGTCTACATCAGCTGATTAGACAGAACTATTTCTGAAATATTATATGTGGGATTTATAAGCGATTTTAAAGACATTTTCTTTCAGCAACTTAGGTTCTTGTCTATGAATCACATCCAAAAAACTTCTAGGTCTATGTGATACAGACTGGATTCAGACATTCCCTGAACTGCAGAATGATCAGACTAGAATGTATATACATGCTTAGTATATATCTTTAATCCCAAACAAGGAAGAAAAACTTAGTTTGTAGAAGGAAGCAGCCATGTTTTAAAAATATCTAACTGAGGAAAAGACGAAAGGACAAGTCATAAAGATTTGTCAGAATGAGTTAGCAGTAGGAAATGTCCAGCTCTCTTGAGGTGAATTAAGTGAGCAGAATGGGTGAGGAGAGGCTATTAAGGACAAGGACAGGGGAGAGAGAGAGAGAGGAGAGGAGAGAGAGAGAGAGAGAGAGAGAGAGAGCTTGTTGCAGAGAAGCTAGATACAGTTGAAGACAGGAGCAGCCTGAGAATGAAAAGGAGCCAGAAGTTTAAAACAGATTACCAAAATTAGTATGAGGTCAAGTGTAGGAGGAGCTAAGGTGGGAGGAATTAGGAGAGGAAAAGGAAGAGGAGGAGTAAGGAGGTGAGGAGGAAAAGGAAGAGGAGGAGCTAGGAGGAGGAGAGGAGAATGAGAAAGAGGCAGAGATGAAGGGGCAATGGAGGCGGATGTTCACTTGTCTGTAGCAGTCAAAAGTAGTTGGTATACCTAGGTTGGGTATTGGGTTACACTTCTGATTGCACGGGTATCTTGTTACTGATCATTGCCAAATAATAAGCCTTGATTAATCTATAAGAATTAGAGCTTCATTCTCTTACTGGGCCCGTTGTATGGTGGAATGGTCTGGGCAATGCCCTGCCTTGCGGAGATAGCATGGAAGATTGGCAGAACCATCTTTCACACTGGCATCTAGTGGGTGGCAGGGCTGGTGTTTCTGGCGAGCTGGTTCTAGCTATAGCACGCACGTGGCCTCAGGCCAAGGAACATGGTGGCTGGGCTAGGCAGAGCCACTGCAGCTTAGATAGTCAGTCTGAGCCAGAGGCCTTTTTAAATAATTACTACCTAAGTCAAGCAGAGCAATTCAGTCAGAAGTGGAGAGAAATTACACTGAATTAGTCATATAGGAAAATTAGAGTTTACAGTAGCTAGAAGCTTTTAGGCCCATGCCTAGAAATTATTAGAACAGAAAAATGTTCTGGGCCTATCCATACAGAATATTTGCAAAGCTTGGGTATGCTTTCTCACTACAGGACTTCTCTGAGACCATAACTGATAGGTTCTAGAATCTAGCTACATGAATACTTCAATGTCATAAGTCAGACTCAAATTAGTGGTGTTGCCTCCTTAGAAGTAGAGACTGGCCCTGGAGCTAAGGCTGTGGCACAGCTCTCCTTAAACAAATCCACCAGAGAGAGCTGGTCTATCAGGTGTTCTGTCACTCATTAGTTCAGAGATGAGACCAACAATTTTGCTTCAATAACTGGCCAAAGAGGGATCCACCAGGAGACCACAGGGCACAGGAATCGCAGAAAACTCATGGACAGAATCCTTCTAGTTTCCATAAGCAGCCTGTGCTAACCCTGTAACATAGCTCTCCATATCCAAATTCTGCCTAAAGAGAACTGGTCTCCCAGGAGTGCTAATACATCTAAGATTACAGACTCACAGGCTTACAGGAGTGGTAGGCTCCAGTTAGAATCAGCAAGACCAACTAACACCAGAGATAACTAGATGGCAATGCAAGAATATAAGCAACAGAAACCAAGGGAACCAGGTCTCCCACTACAGCAAGTGCTGGATACCCCATCACACTGGAAAAAAACGATTTTGATTCAAAATTACATCTCATGATAATGATATAGGACTTTAAGAAGAAAATGAGCCCCTTTGAGAAGTGACAATGGAATCTGGCATGGGCTTTGGTACCCTTACCTTCTGCCGCATGAAGGCTCCAGTCAGGTCAGGTCAGAAGCAACCCACTGTTGACCATGGTCTGGTCAATTGATGGTGGCCCCATGTCTAAAGGAACATTCTTTCTGGTATCTCTCTTGCTCTTCTCTCCTGAAAGCACTCCTGACAGCCAGAACCTACAAGGGCCTTGGGGAAGAAAGGCTTTTATTGGGGGTTTCTCTTTTATTGGGGGGTTCTCTTGCTAGATTTATCCAGGTAACTATATAGGGTACTTGGTCTGGGTCCCCGAGGCATCCTGGCCTAAAGATTTTTTCCTCTATTGCTTTGATCATCTGTACAAAGGTCTTTATGGGTGGCTACTCTAAGCAGAAAGTAACCAGCTCACCCTATTTTACTATAAATTAGTATCTGTACCAAAAAAAAAAAAAAAAAAAAAAAAAGACGATTTTTTTTGGCTCTCTGACTGAGGACAGCCTGTAACTCTTTATAGCAGGCGACTTGCCTGCAAGCAGAGTTCCCAAGCTGGAGTCACAAAACTTATCTCAGTACTATTCACTCACACTTTCTTTTCTTTCTTTCTTTCTTTCTTTCTTTCTTTCTTTCTTTCTTTCTTTCCTTCTTTCTTTCTTTCCTTCTTTCTTTTCTTTCCTTCTTAAATAAAAAACCTATAACTCTGAGGTGAATAATCTTGCCATGGGGAGGGGGGCTGTTTTGTCCAACAACGATGGCTCAGGGAAGTTGCCCTTCTGTCAGGTTCTTTTTTTTTTTATATTGGAAATTTTTTTACATTTCAGATGTTCTCTCCTTACCCCATTTCGCCCCCTCCCTCCCAGGAACTCACTATCCCTTCCCCCATCCTCCTACCTCCACGTTGGTGTACCCCCACCCAACCTCCCCCGTACCTCACCACCCCACCCTCGAGTATCCCCCCCCACGATGTCCAGCCTTCATGGGACCAAGGATCTCTTCTCCCACTTATATATAGCTCCCTTGCATATATAGCTGGAGCCATGGGTCCTCCCTAAGCGCTCCCAGGCTGGTGGTTTAGACCCTGGGGGCTCTGGTTGGTTGGGATTGTTGCTTTCCTCATGGTTTCACGAATCCTCTCAACTCCTTCAGCCTTCACTTTATCTTCTCCATTGGGAACCCCATGATCAGTTTAATGGTTAGCTGTGAGCTTCTGCCTCTGAGTATGTTAGACTCTTGCAGACCTCTAAGGAGACAGCTATATCAGGCTCCTGTCAGCATGTACATCCTGACATCCACATCAACGTCTACCTTTGGTGACTGCACATAGAATGAATATCCAGGTGGAATGGTCTGTCTCTCCTTCAGTTTCTGTCCTGCACTGTGTCCCATATTTGCACCCTTGAGTATTTTGTTACTCCTTTAAGAAGGACTGAAGCCCCCACTACTTGGTCATCATTCTTCATGAGCTTAATGTGGTCTGTGAGTTGAATCTTGGGTATCTCAGGCTTCTGGGCTAATATCCAATAATCATTGAGTGAATACCATGTATGTTCTTTTGTGATTGGGTTGCTTCACTCAGGATTGTATTTTCTAGTTCCATCCATTTATATAAGAATTTATCAAATTCATTGTTTTTAATAGCTGAGTTATATTCTATTGTATAAATGTACCACATTTTTTGTATCCATTCCTCTAAAATTGCAAAGTTTCTGTAAGGCAAAGGACACTGTCAATAGGACAAAACGGCAAACAACAGATTGGGAAAAGATCTTTACCAATCCCACATCCGATAGAGGACTAAAATCCAATATATACAAAAAACTCAAGAAATTAGACTCTAGACAACCATATAACCCTATTAAAAAATGGAGTAAGGAGCTAAACAAAGAATTCTCAACTGAGGAAATGCGAATGGCCGAGAAGCACATAAAGAAATGTTCAGCATCCTTGGTCATCAGGGAAATGCAAATCAAAACAACCCTGAGATTCCACTTCACACCAGTCAGAATGGCTAAAATCAAAAACTCAGGTGATAGCAGATGCTGGCGAGGATGTGGAGAAAGAGGAACACTCCTCCATTGTTGGTGGGATTGCAAGATGGTGCAACCACTATGGAAAACAGTCTGGCGGTTCCTCAGAAAATTGGACATATCACTACCTGAGGACCCAGCTATACCACTCCTGGGTATATATCCAGAAGTGCTCTAGCACATAACAAGGATATATGCTCCACTATGTTTATAACAGCTTTATTTATAATAGCCAGAAACTGGAAAGAACCCAGATGCCCTTCTGTCAGGTTCGTAATCACCTGGGCCCTGCCTATCTTTTTGTAGATGTTCCAGCCATGGAGAGTAGGGAGCGAACCGGGAGCTGGAGCCACTGTGCTCCAGCCCTTCCTCCCCTCCGTTGTCTGGGTTTCATACCAGAAGGGGCCAGAGGCCAAGGTTCCCACGAGCAGCAAGTGGGAAACCACCAGGCTGCTACAACAGTGACCCCGAGGTCCCCAGCCCAGCCATGCATGCAAGGCTAGGCTGCTGTGGTGTGATGATCTGCTGCTGCCTCTGCCAACAGCAGAGGGACAGAGTTTCTTTCTCTTGGTAGCCAATCTGCATAGCAGGGCGGTTCAAGGGCGCCACACAAGGGTAACTTCCCTCCAAACTCTGGCTAGGTGAGGGTGCTCCCCGCCCCCGTGCAGTGTCCCTGGAGGGCACCCTAGTGTGGTGGGTGGGCTTCCTGGACCACTGTGGCCGCTGGGCAAAGGACCTGCCTCTCTGCTCTACAGCAGCTCTCTTGCACTGGTGGCTACATCTCTTTCTCTGCCGGTGGCCATGTTACCTCCTTTTAACTCAGGATGTTTAACAATAGATTCAGTCCAAAAAATGACAGTCAAAGTCCAATAACACATAGAAAGACAATCAACACACAAACAGTTCGCCAAGAAAACAACACAGACAGTTCACCCCTCTCACAGGCAGTGCATAAACCAGGTGATACAGACAGTTCTCACACCTGTCACAGGTGCAGAAACCAAGTTACACAATCAAGACATAGAAAAGCTGCCAGTGAAAGAATGTAATAACCAGATGACATGGCCAGTCTATGCTGGACCAAATCTAACAGATTTCTAACACCACCAGCAATGAACAACACAGAATTAGACACAGACTCACAGCCAGGAGAGCTTCAACAGACACTGCCCCTGGCAGCGGTGGCCGAAGTCCACCTTCAGACAGAGAAGGGGTCATTTCTGACCCTATCTCTCATACAATATGATTGGCAGAATAGTATGACTTTTAAACTGATTGGTCTTTGGGGAATGAGGTGACAAGGACCTCTCTTGTGCTCTGGCCCTTCGTAAGCCACAGGTGGGTTCCCTCCCTGTGGTCTGAAGAATGTTAATCAGCCTCTCCCTTCCTCCTCTGAATGTTAATCCAGCATATGTCTTCTGAGGAATGTGCCCCTCCTGGGATATGCTCCAGGAACAGTGAGATTCTCTTAATCTTAAATTTAAACTGAGACCTGAAAATCCTACATTTAGACCCAAAAGTCTTACACTAGGTCTGTGTCATCTTACTATGAGGCAGACATGTCCCAGACAATGATGTCCAGTTGAGGAGCAGGGAACCTGACAACTCAGAGAAAGATTTGAGAGAATAAATTAAGAGATAGGATATACCCAACTCTCAGGAGAAAAGCTATTAAAGAGAAGTTCAGTGGAAGAGAGTCAGTCAGTTTTGTTGAGTGGAGTTGAGTTGGGCTTTGAGTCAGTTGGGAGTCAGGGCAGTGAATGCAGTGCAGAGGAGTTGAGTTTCATTCACGTGTTCATTCAGTGCTGTTCAGGTCAGCCGAGGTAGCTGAAGACAGGGGATAAGAAGGAACTACAAGATTAGAATAAATTGCCAGATTTTTAGTTCTAATGGATCTATTCAGAGAGAAGCCAAGGTGGAACCCATCAGCTTAGAGAGGATTTTGAACCAGAACAGACTTGAAGCATCAACCAGATTTCAGAAAATGATGGAATGGGTGTCATGACTCAACAGTAAGACTCCAAGATGAGAATTTTATAATAGGAATAAAATAACATTTATAAGTTTCAAAAAAGCAAAGGGTATATATACTACATAGAGAAAGGAGCAGCCTACAAAATAAAAAATAATTTTTACCAAATATACTTCTGATAAAGGAGTAATATTCAAAATACATAATGAACTAAAAAAAAAAACAAACACATGATGAGAAAATAAATTGTCAAATTGAAAATGGGATACATATCTAAATAGAAAATTCTCAAAAGAATAAATTCAAATGTTTGAGAAACTTTTAAATACATTTTCAAAATATTTGTTTAGTAGGAAAAAA